>ML833464.1:0-51347 GCA_009831015.1 Picea engelmannii
AGAAAATAGAGAAGAAATCAAGAAAGAGTACATAATGTTACAACTAGAATTTATACATATGAGTAACTTACATTCAATTGAGAACTAACACTGCTAGGTGTTCCTTCTGGACGAGTTGCATTAAATAAGAAATCAAGAAAAGGTACATAAAGTTACAACATGCATTTATAATAAGAGTACATTACATTCAATTGAGAACTATCACTGCTAGAAGCTAAGTCGATTTTTGAAGGTTGTGGGGGAATTGTAATGACTATTGTTTCATCTTCGTTGGATATCTAATCTTGAGTCAAGTCCACTATTACAAGTTGAGATTATGTATGAGGTCTAACCCTAAGCTAAGTCAATTTTTCAAGGCTAAGATTATGTTGGATGTCTAAAAATGACCTAAGTCCATTGTTATACATTGACATTATGTCAAACGCTACCTTTGGAGGTCCATTGTTGGGTATGCCTATTGCTGAAAACATTGACTTGATGATGTTGATTGTAGTATGTCGAGTTGGTCTTATCCAAGCTAAAAAGACACGATGGCCAAGGCCCCTGTACACTTCAAACAATAATGACATTGTGGATCTTTGCCTTACTTCCATTGTACACTAACCACTAACCCATCACTTGGAAATTATTCCCAATATTTCTAAAATTGAGGGACATGACATTGTAGAGTTTAGGACCAACAATCACAAGTGGGTGAGAAGTGGAAAATGATGAGCATAATCTCTTTGAACACTTTTCTACTATCATGTCGTACTTAATCTCACCTTACAACAAATAAGTTCCCGAGTTTTACTCCAAAGAAGAGAAACCACCTATACTCAAAATAAAACTTTTTTTTGCCAAATAATATGTATAATATCTTATAGAGGTTTGGGCCAACCACCTAACCTATTTCTCCTTTTCCCATATCTACTTCATTTTCCAAAAATATAAGAAAGTTGAGGCCAAAGTGATGAAACCCACAAAAATTTTACCAAATTAGAGGCCAAATGCATAACTAGTAAGGAACTTGAGTGGGAGTGACCTATAATGATTAGAAAAAAAAAAAAACTTGCATCTAAAAGCCAACTTCCAAATCAACAAATCTTTTAGTACAAGAAATGCCTTATAAACCTTCTTGATCTCATAATTGTTATGTATAGAGAACCCAACATTCCACCTCAATGCCCCTTTGCATATGTCTGGCTCTATGACCCTTCGTCCTTCTGTTTGTTTGTTCTTAGGGATAAGCATTATCTACTCGGATGATGATGTTGTCAAAGACCCATAAGTGCACAAGTAGTGCTTTGATGTTTACCGATTCCCATAAAAAGGATTCAAAATTTTGGCAAATCTGCTCGATGCCAGATGAAAACCCATTGCATGACATTATGAATACAATGCATCATATCCACACTCAAATCACTTAAACCCGTGCATGATAATTTGAATACATGATGGATGTGATATATCATACATTTTGTGTCAATATGAATGATAGGGAAATTGAAATTTTGAATTTTTAATGTAGTTTCCTTTTCATGTTGTTTATTTTTATTTCATGCTAGATTTTTTTGTGTAGGCTCACATAAAATCAACAAGAGAAACATGAATGTTTCACCTTCATCACAAGGCATCATACTCATGCTCAAATCATGTAATATGATTCTCCCAAATACATTGAAGTCGATTCTATTGTTATTGTTAATGGAATATCAACCCGTGATTTGAAAAAAATGAATATCACACTTACAAACAACAAACAAAGAGGATGACATGCATAATGATAATCAAGAAACACCCACAAACTATCAAATAAAGGTGCACCCCAACTCTTTACATGCACAAAAGAGTTCCACATTGCCATATTGGTGGGAACAAAATCAGTGGAATGACAATATCTATTTTCACAAAAAATGATATTGGTAAAAAACACGGTGTTACAATGTTCATTTTAATTATGGTAATACACTTTTGCTAGTTTTTGTTTATGATTTTGGTGTATATGGTAGGTCAGATGTGATGTAGACTCCCCTACTCCCCTAGGGGCTACGTGACCTCCCAGTCTAGGATCATTCAAATCAAGGAGTCAGATCGACTCTTCAGGTGTTTGCTAGACCCCAACTCTGTTTACACAGGTCCCATTTCCTTCTCTTGTACAGGCTCGATCAAACCCGCGAGCTCTTTCATGCGCGCTTTTGAAATGTTGAGTTTTAAGCGCTAGATCCTTTTTCATTAGCCCCTTCCTGCATATGGCCCTGAGCCATGACCTCGCGTAAGTATGTGATTGCATGCGCAACCAAGAGTGGTTTGATACCAGCTCGCTTTTCTCCCCGCAATTCACCTCCAGTTTCCATGTATCCCTTTGCCAATACCATGGTTTCAATTGCGGCCCGCTCTCATATTTTAAAACTCGAGAATCTTCTGACCTCGTAACTGAGCGTGACCGTTGATATCGCGATCTCGGATGGGGCTTCTCGATCAACAGCTTATATCTTCCCCTTTCAAATCAACGAATCATATCTGCCCCTTTCAAATCAACGGTCGTGAATTACTTCACGATTCAGATTTCAGAGTTTTCAACTCTCAAACCTTACTTTCTCCGCAATCACAGATCTCCTACCACGTGTCGTCCTCAATCGACGGATCTAACTATTTCGAGATTTCAAATTTCAGAAATCTCAAATCTCAAACTTCAACTTTCCCCAATTGCTTTCATCTGAAGCTCATGATCCACTGACGCGTGTCTCCCACAGATCGATGAATGTGATCCCTTCGGGTCTTCGAACTTCGGAAAACTCAATTCTCAACTTTCACTTTCCCTCGAAGTGCGCATATTTATGCTACGTGTCCTCTTGAATCGGACGACTGAGATTTACGTCAGGTCTTTATCCGGAGTCCACAGATTTATGTCGCATGTCCTCTGGATCTGACGGTCCAGATTCACTTCAGACTTCAGGTTTCAAAAGTTTCAACTCTCAACTGAAACCCAAATGCATTTATCTGAATCTTGCGATCCACTGACACGTGTCTTCCGCAGATCGATGGCTAGGATCCCTTCGGGTCTTTAGACTTCACATAAATTGCTATCTGCTTGACGCAGTTCTTTCGATTCGTGATTCTGCAAATCTTCTTATCTGCTACCACGTACCTATCCTCCGATCGACCACTAGGATTCCTTCATGACTTCGGACTTCTTAAAAGTCAACGCTCCTCCACATTCTTCTCCTTTTCTCGGATTGTGTGGATCTCTGCCACGTGCCCTTCAGGATCTGACGGTTCAGAATCACTTTGTGACTCCGCACTTCGCGAAGTTTGCACTCTTCTCCTTGCAAATCTTTCGAAGTCTGAATCCTCAAATTCTCGGATTTGCTTCCACCTGTCAACCTCGACGATGGACGGTCTTGATTGCTTCGAAACTCCAAGACTTCACAAGTCCGCTCTCCTCCTGTGCACTTAAAAGATTTAAATTACATGCACTTACTTCTGGATCCAACGATTGTCGACCTTTTTGCTCAGATCCAATGGCTGGAATCTGTTCTTCTCCTTTGTGCGTTCCCTTGGGTGTTTGGATGTGGATTCAACGGTCCAGATTCCTTCCCACAACTGATCTAACGACTGCTATCGCTCCTCCTCCCAAGATTTGGATTTCTTTCGACTTGGAAGAGTTAAGTGTTTGAAGGCTTTGGCCCTTGAAATTTCTCTTGTGAACTCGACTATCTTGGGTCTCGTCTTCGCTTCTGAAAGCATTATCTCTTCTGAGATTTAGGACTTGGAATAAGTCTGTCTCCTGCGTACTCCTTGCATTATCTCTTCTGAGCTTCAAATTGACTCAAAAATCCAAAAGGGTCTCGCGCTTCTGTTTCCTCTCAAAGGAAAACTTTGTGCCCTCCTGGCAACCTCTCGCTCAAAGCACACCTTGTTGAGCGTTTTCCACAGAGTGTTCAGTAACTCTGTGAGTATCTTCCTCTGATACTCCTCTCTTCGAACTCGACAGAGAGTTTTTCTTGTGCACACTTTCACCTACTTGATGCCCTCCTAGCAGATCTCTACAAAACCTTCAACAGTTCTACTTTCTTCATGCTTCCTTTGCACAGTCTTCCCTCCAGAGTATTTAGTAACTCTGAGGCTCCCCTCGGGTCTGTAAACTATCCCGGTGTGCCCTCCTGGCATGTTCTTCCCTGAACTTGATTCAAGATTTAGATACACACTCCTTGCGTTGGCTCACAAAGTCTTCAACACTCTGTCGCACACTCCTTGCACTTAGACTAAAGAACCCAAAACAGTTTAAAAAAACTCACAGATAAAGAAATCTATCTATCCCTGCAGATGGAATCTAACACATACATCTACAACATAAATGAACACACAATCACTCATTCATAGAATACATGAGCACTCAGAAAACTCATAGTAAGGAAAATGCTTTTTCTATTAATCTGAATGTCTGATTACAATATGTGCAGACTGGACTGTAACATAGTCTCCACTCTCTCAAAACAAACTATTCTACCTCGTATTCGATAACAATACTCCACCAACAACCTCTCTTTGGGCATACAATGCATCTACCTATACAAGAGAATTCCTCTCGAGTTCCCTCCGACTACCTCTCCTATCGAAGTAACAACTAACAATTACTCAAGATTCATTACATTCAACGATGAGAGTGAAACTCCCAGACCTCTCGCGATCATTTAGTTTCCGAGCGTTTCGCTCTTCTTCAATCATCCGTTCAAAACAGATCTATAGGAAATGCCAACTTTTAGATTCCAAAAAAAATTAAAAAGGCGTGCTATGACACTGACTTGTCCCTCCACGTGGGATTTGTTGACGATGCTCTTGCATCAAGATGAGACTAATTGAGGAATTTCCTTCATTTTCATGTCGAGGAGCCCATCTAAGAGCTTCCATTTACATTGTAGAGAAACAATTGAATCCAATGAGCAATTCATGGATGTTCCAAATGCAGTGAGGTGTTGCATGTAGGAATTTGATTGCTTTAATATCCAATGGTGTTGATGGAATCATATGTACATAAAATATATTTGTGGAGAATTTGTGCTTGCATAGAACTGAACGTCTTTGTGCTATTAAGGAATCCAATTACTCATTTTGGAGGGAAGGATTGAGAGATTACTTAATGGACCTTTATCTTTATACAACTCTTCAATGCCATATCCACTATATCTCTAGTGAAGAATTCAAGTAGCAAGGGACTTGGTTGCACTCCAAGATAATGAGTCAATTGAGGAGCAAAAAAATGGAGTGGATATTTTTCTGAAGCAAAAACATCAATATTTGAAATCAATCTACAACTATGGATGCATCACACTTGAATATGAATTCTAAATATAAAATCACTTCCCTATTAACATTGACATATTGACCTGTAAAATAAAGCACTTGTTGCACCAAGAAGAGTTTCTAGAACATAGTATGGAGGAGAAGTGTAACTAAACTAACATTGATGTGGTAGAGGTCGGTGAACTATAATAGTAAAAAAATATGAACAAAAATTACGTGAAGTAGGCTTTATTAAACGCTCATGTGGATGCTACATTTTTAATGGATACATTGTCAAGCCTCTCTCAAATGTGTGAGCAAAATATTCAAAATTTTAAGCTTGATTCCCAAATCAAAGAAATTCTTTACAAGTTATGTGATTTTAAGCACTTGGGCTAGCACACACATTTGAGCTTTCATCATCACTTGCACATATTAAAAAAGGAAAGAAGCCATATTCTCACGAAAGATTCACTCAAACGACATATTGGATTGGAGATCAGATGGCCGGTTCCTTTTTATTCTTACTTGTCTCTATACATCGGTTCATAACTGGATGTATCTTCTCATACCTAGAATTATTTTCTGTTTGGATGATCGAAGCTAATTGGAGCTTTGAATCCACCCCACACACTTCCGATATCCTAGGCCATAAGAGGTGGTTTATATCCTAGAATTTCTTGATCCTTATATTTGATGTTAGATCTAATTTGTCTTCCTGTGATTTTGAAGTCAATTTTTTACTTTTAATTTAGTAAAAAAATTTAGTGGCCCAACTAAAGAAATTCCTTTTCTTCTGTAGGTAAAAAAAAATATTTTCTTGGTAAAAGATTTGTAGGGTTCAAACTTTTTCATAGTAAAATATTTTTTTAAACTAATTTACGAATTGTTTGCATAACAAAATACATAGGTAAAACATCCACAAACTTCTTTTGCAGTGTTCACAAATGTATCCATATTTAGCAAGCAAAGATTTAGATCCCATTGTTTTGTTTTGATTGGGTTCTATTTCTTTGACTATCAATCTCTTGCAAAGAATGGGACATGAGAGCATGATTCCTTCTTAGACCTCTTGTATATGAGGGCCCCTTGCAATATACTAGATGAATAATAATATGCATAACATAAATATTTAGCAAGTAGTAATGGAACGACAAGATTATAGCCATAACAATCCAAGAATAACACCAGAAAGAGTACCTTTATTAAAGATAACAATGTTCACTTGTCTCTTCGAGGGGGCAAGCTCCAACAGAGCAAAGCTCTATTACTATAATCTTCAAGACAAAAATATCCAACACCTCCTACTCCAAAGGAAATTTCTAAGGAAACTTCCAATACCAATTCTACCTTCTAAGGAAACTTCTAGAGGAAGATGTTTCTAGAAGCAAAAACTTCTATTAGGTCTTCTTACATTGACTTATCCTCCTTTATTTATTAGGCCTTATTAACTAATGTTGACCTTTATTACATAGAAAACATATCCTACTAACTAATGACACATGAAGAGGGGTTAGGATCGTCTCCTAACATTCTCTCTCACCTTCATCTCCCCTTTTCTTGTTGCATCATTTGTCTCCTCTTCGTAGGTGTGGTCAAGCTTTTTTTGGAAGTGCATCCTCTTCAATGAGTTCCTCACCTTCCCAACTGTCCTTCTCTGCTTAAAAGGTTCCATCCAAACCAAAACATAATATATGCTATTGGGAAGTTAATTCATTTAAAGAAAGGAAAACTATGTAAATTAATAAAAAGATAAATTAAAAATTTTAATATTTTTAATTTTTTTATTATAATGTAAAATTTTGTTTTAATTAATTTATTTTCTTCCTTTTTATTTCTATATATTTGACCTACTTTACTATACAAAATTTTTAAACCCACAACCTGTGATGTATTATGTTACAAAGTTCGATGTTAAAAGCACATTTTAGACCACATGTTTCATGTAAAAGGGGCGCAATATTAATATTATAAACAAGTGGTTCATGGGATACGAGGCGTTTGAATTTTTGGCGATTATATATCTCAAGAATAGTCAAATCATTGTCGGGATTTTAAGTTAAGGTCGAATGTTTTTATTTAATATTATTTTAAAAATAGTTTTATCATTGTTGAGATTTTTATGTAGATTTTAAATGGTTTTATTTAATTTGAATACTTGGTAAAGAATGATGTTGTGTTAATTTTCATAATTTTTAAATTCACAAGTTAAACAATGTTAATTGTTTATATATATATATATATATATATATATATATATATATATATATATATATAAATTAATTAAATTTAATATATTAATTAAATAAAAATTGATATATCATTAACCAATAAAATAATATTATTTATATTAAAATTTCGATAGATAAATAATAGTATTTATGTTAAATGTATAATAGATAAATGTAAAAATTTCAATATTGAAAACAATATTATATCCAAATCAAAGAATTTTTTTTAGCGATTATGTTTTTATTAATTTTTTGTAAAAGGGACTTCTTTGACACATTTTCAAGTTTCATGTAATTATGTTGAAGGTGTTCTTTAGGGGGAGGTTTCTCTTGCCTTTCGTCGACTGTCCACAACAAATCACTAATTGCCATGTGTTAGTAACATTTCTTGTCTGGGGCACAAGAGCATTCGGGTAAGCAAGTCGCATGAGGAGCGCCCGAGCGCAACGCGGAAAAGTTCATTTCAGGCTCCCAAGCAAGCGAGCGGGCGAGATTATATTGTCGGTGGTCCAGATTCATCCCTAAGAGCAGATCAACGGTTGGCGAAAAATCGCGGTTAGCGGAGTTGCGCCGAGATTAGCACAAATGCATCGCCCCCATATTATATCCAGGGAAGGATAACAACCGTCCATCTAAAGGACGCGTGGCGCGAGATCTAGTCGCATCGGTGTTTCGGCAATCGCGAATTCAAAGGGTGAAGGTTCTGTGTTGTCCTATATCCCGAAACCCCGAACCCCGAAGGCGCCCAAAGTTGGGCCCGCAGTATTACGGAGCAATCTCGGTCGTCCATCCACAGGAGACACCTGGCGCGTAATTAGGTTCCTTGTCATTTCACCCATCGCGACTCCAAGGCGCAAAGAGCAGCTCCGTCATTTCCCGATGCGCAAGGTGCCAGGAGTGTCTAGGACCCGGGCCCACAGCGTCGTCGGGAGAGTTCAGAACCATCAGATCTGGAGGGACACGTGGCGCCAGATTAAGCCGTCTCGACGTTTCGCTCATCGCGATTTCAAGAAACAAGGATCAACCCTTTCCTATTCACGAACGCCGAAAGCTCCTTTGAGAGTAAACGCAAGGTCACAGCCCATGGTCACTTGGGAAATAAAAGAGCTGCACAAAGGGGGTCAAAGGCGTCGGGTCCAGTCAACGAAAGGTTCATCGCGTTCTCCGGGTGCCATTTAATCCGACCTCAAGCCTGGTTTTCGCTTGAAGTAAATGAAGGTAAGAAAGAGTGGTTGAAACCTCTCTTCATGCATTAAGTGAAAGATATGGAAGGCCTAGCCAACGGTCTGCTCGAGAGGGACCCGCGTACCATTTTTTCCAAAGAGGCCATGCCTAGTCCTTGATTAGCCAGAGGAGGTCTGCACACGCTAACTTCGCTCTTAATGGCTCAACTACTCCCCTTACAGGAGCCATGCACAGTTAAGATGGCGTCTGTCGAAGGATATCTATCCGAATTCGACTGAAAGGACACCAAGCCTCGGATGACTGAACATGCCGCTGTTAGGGGAATTTTCTGAGTATATAGTCTCAGTCTTTGTATTTTGTAAAGGATGGATGGTTGAGCAAGGCTCCCGATTGTAAAGTTTCAATGAAGCGCTAGTCGCTTTGGTTAATGTATAAGGCATTGGAGATTTCTTACTTTATGGATGTCAGCTTCTTTCCATCTCTTTGTTTACCGTGTTAGAACGGCTCGAAATTGGAGGATCTAGTCGATTTGTAGTTGTTATAGGATGATGTAGGTTGGATCATTGTAACAGTTACATTGTTTCTAATCGGTTCCTGTGATTTTCTTAGCGTTGAATGACTTGGAATTGAAGGATTCAGTCGAGTCACCCCTCAGCTCCTTGAAGCTCTGGACCAAGAGGATCTTGGCTTCTGATTTTTTCACCCTCAAGCCTCCGAAGGCCTGTCGCCCGAGGCAGTATTGCTCACCCTTCTCACAAGTCTTCCATCTACCACCCTTTAATCCACTTACCGATGGAAGTTGGATCAAGACCTCCCTTGCTTTCTACATACCAGGCCCGGTTTCCTGAGTTAAAGCTATATTTTCTTGAGTCTTTACCCATCCGATCACCCCATTAAACAAATCGTGACATAAAACTGATGGGCGTCGGGCTGTGCTCCTGCAAGCAATCCAGGAGTGACTTCTGTTGCCAACATTTCAGGCACCATTGCCAGGGACGAAGTTGAAGATTTTCCTCAGGATTGAACGACATTGAGCCTCTGATTCTGAAGGTGCATCAGGTATTAGAGCCTTTAAAGATTGCTACTATGCACCTGGCGACTCCATTGTGATGACTCCACTGTGGCGAACCTGCCGTGATAATTGTGGCTTTTAGAGGCAAACACACGCGGTCTCAGCCACAGCTGCCTCTAGCTACACCTGAAACTGATCCAGAGGTGGTTCTTAGGAAAGGAAAGGCCTCTGAAGAAGAAGCTTCCACCGTCGGACCAGGTAATCCGCCATCTCCTTCTGTAGGAACTCCTTTCTCTCCTCCTCAGTTTCTTAATAGACCTCCTTCTGAGGTTTCCCATTTCCTGAATTTCAGAAGTGTTCCTGCTGATTTTTCCCCTCCTGGTTTGGGATTGGAGGGAGAAAGCCTTGTCACTCCCCTCTCCTCTGAAGATGTACCTTGGTGCAGACCCAAGACCGCAAAAGATTTCCCCACTCCTATCTTTACCACTCCTGCACAAAGAGGAACATCTACTAATTTGAACCCGTCAGCCTTCTCTTTAAATCCCCTTTTGTTTCCCATCCCACTTCGAGACTCATTCCTAGTAGCCCCCTCGCGAACTCCTTCCCCTCCAATTTCTCCTCCACCTAATATTCCTATGGCTGGTGATAATCCCCCTCTAAACAGAATGGATGCCATAGTTGCTGCCAGATATGCTCCCTTAATCCTACCCCATCCTATGAATCCTCTCCCTGCTAGAGATTACTTAAAGTATATGCCCAAGTTCACTGGAGAAGGGGACGTAACTGCGAAAGAGAACCTAGCTTCTTTCTACAGTTATGCAGACAACCTGAACATCGAAAATGAAGATGTCTGGATGAGAGTCTTTGTCCAGAGCTTGGATGGCAAGATGAGGAAATGGTTTAGAGGATTGGCCCTCGGATCTATTGCTGGGATAGAGGCCTTGGATAATGCTTTCCTGAGGCAGTGGGGAGATAAGAAGGATTTCATGTATTACATGACAGAGTTCGGGTCTCTGAGGAAAATGGATGGAGAGTTTGTCTCTGACTTCTCCAAAAGATTCAATAAAATGTACAATAAGATTCCTACCGAAATAAAGCCCTCAGAAGCCTCGGCCAAGATTTCTTATGCTAGTGCGTTTGGTCCTGATTTCTGTCTTTTATTGAGAGAAAGAAGAGCCACCTCCTTAGCTCAAATGCAAGATGCATCCATAGATGTGGAATCAAATGTATTGGCAGTGGATAGACTGAGGAACAAGGCCGACACAGACAGGAGAAAGGCAAGATCTGAAGCCTCGACTTCTGGCCCATCAGTGCTCCACCCTCAAGTGGATGAACTGACCAAGATGGTGAAGTCTTTGTCTGCAGAGATGGAAAGAATGAAGGTGGAAGGGAGGCAAGCATACAAGGGCCCTCAAAATGCCGAAAACAAAGGAGGTTTCAGGAGGCCAAACAATATTACCTCCCCAACTGTACAAAGAGAGAGGGGAAGAGACAGAGAAGACCAGAAGATTCAGGCCCTTTTCCAAAACAATTTTTTGGCCGAGGGGGAAGAAGGGGAAACAGACGACCTTGATCCCAAAATCCACTGCTTCGGAGACACTCCTCATTTTCCTCATCTCACTCAATCAACATACGAGGAGTCTCTTACGGATAGTCAGCTAAATGAACTGAGCAAGGGAGACAAGGCTAGTGGCAGCCAAGGCAGGTATGATCTGAGGTCTAAGAAAAAGACAGTAGCACCTGACGTTCCTGAGCAATCCACTAGAACAGAGAAACCTACTAATGAAGTAGCGGACAGTCACAGAGGTAATAAGCACCAACCCCTCACTCCCATAGTCCATAGTCATGTCCCCGAAATAAGAGAAATCCTGAAGCTTACATCTTCTTTTAATTTCGAGCATGAAATTCAAAAGATCATAATCCTTGTGCCCCTGACCGAATTGATTAAACATGAAGGGTTCAAGAAACTCTTCTCTGAGCTTTTACAGTCTGAGGTCTCATTCCTTCCCACAGACTCCATCAATTTGCAAGATGAAAAGCCTGCAGTTATTCTAGGTCCTATGGTAGAAGACAGGAATGATTCATCCCCTCCCTTCTACACTTCCTTGAACATACATGACAAGGTACTACACAACTGCTTGATGGATTCGGGAGCTTCTCACAACCTCATGCCCAAAACTGTCATGGAAGAGTTAGGGCTAGAAGTCACCCGAGCCTATCATGACCTCTATTCCTTTGACTCCAGAAAAGTTCAATGTCTAGGGGTTATCAAAGACCTGGTCATGACCTTGTTTCAGTTGCCCATGAAAAGTGTGGTCATGGATATTGTAGTGGCTGATGTCCCCCCCAAGTTCGGTATGTTGTTATCAAGATCTTGGATAAAAATACTAGGGGGAACTTTGCAGATGGACCTCACATATGCTACCATCCCAGTGTTAGGAGGAGAACATAGGAGGCTATACAGGGAAGCCCAATTGGCCTATATAATCAGTGATGAAGCTAATCCTACCAACCATCCTATTTTTGCCTTAGACACTGATTTAGGGTCTAGTCTACTACAACTCACTCATGCTCTCGAGCCTCCTCTTAAACTCAAAAAGCAACCCACCACTCCTCATGAATGCTCTTCCCCCATCTCCCCTGTCTAAAAAATGTTTTTTGATGGAGCCTCTTCCAGGGAAGGCACTGGTGCCGGGGTAATTTTTGTATCGTCTGCTCAAGAAACCATATCTCTGTCATACAAACTAGAATTTGAAGCTACCAACAACGTGGCAGAGTATGAAGCTCTTGTTCTAGGATTAAGAGCTACAAGGGATATGGGAATACAAGAAATAGCAGTGTTCGAAGATACAGAGTTGGTGGTCCAGCAGATCAGAAGCGCTTATCAGGCGAAGCATCCTCGACTCAGGAGTTACAGAAATGAGGTATGGGACCTAATTGACAGTTTCTTCTCAGCATTTAACATTTCTTTCATCCCAAGAGAGGAGAACGCAGTGGCAGATTCCTTGGCTACGTCAGCAAGCAATTTCAAAATACCTTTGCCGCCCAAATTCAGATATGACGTAGAAGTAAAATACAGGCCCTCCATACATGACAACATAAAAAATTGGAAGGTATTTGAGGATGATCTCGAGATCAAGAAGTTCTTGGAGACTGTCCAAGAATTTTCAGAGATGCATATTAACCAAGACTCTGTCTATGAAGAAAGGCTTGATGGGGGTAATTTTATGAATAAGATTGCAGAGCGTAGCATTGTGCAGTTTCCCAACAATCATATTCCAAGGGGACTGGTTCCTTTGGAAAGGATTTTTGATAGAAATGATGTGTCATTAAAGGGGAAAATCTCGGAGGATGACGCTGGTACTATTCAGTGCAACATTGGCACCGAGAGTGAGCCCAAGTTTGTCAAATTGTCAAGAAGTCTGACAAAGGAGCAGAGGTCTGAATACATTGGACTTTTGAGAGAATTTGTTGATGTGTTTTCCTGGACCTACGAAAACCTCAAAACATATGACACTTCTGTCATCGAGCATAAAATCCCGTTGAAAGGGGAGGCGAAGCCATTTAGGCAGAAGCTAAGACAGATCAATCCTATGCTGCTACTTATCATGGAGAGAGAAGTGAAGAAGTTGCTGCAGGCCCAAATCATCGTACCATTGAGATATTCAGAGTGGGTGGCCAACCTGGTACCAGTAAGGAAAAAGAATGGAGAAATCAGACTCTGTGTAGACTTCAGGAACTTGAACATGAGCTCACGAAAGGATAACTACCCCTTACCAAATATCGAACATATAATGCAGAGGGTAACAGGAGCATCCAGGATGTCCATGATCGACGGTTTCTCTGGCTACAATCAAGTCTCTGTTCTACCTAAAGACAGGGAAAAGACGACATTCACCACTCCATGGGGCACATTCATGTATGCCAAGATGCCTTTTGGATTGATGAATGTAGGGGAAACATTTCAATGAGCCATGGACATAGCTTTCATTGGGGAAAAGAATAAATTTGTGGTCGTCTATCTAGATGATATTACAGTATTTTCAAAATCTGATAAGGAACACTGTTGCCATCTCAGGAAGGTTTTCCTGAAATGCAGGAGTTTTGGCATTTCATTAAACCCCAAGAAATCTCTGTTCGCCATGCAGGAGGGGAAGTTACTAGGCCACATAGTATCAGTGGAAGGAGTCAGGATTGACCCTAGCAGAGTTGAAGCAATACAAGCCTTATCAATCCTGAGGTCCAAGAAGGAGGTCCAATCCTTCCTTGGTAAGATTAATTTTCTGAGGAGGTTTGTGCCTAACTTTGTTGAGGAGGTAAAACTTATAACAGCCATGCTAAGGAAAGGAAATGAAGTGAGGTGGACTTCTGAATCGCGACATTCCTTTGAGAAAATAAAGAAGGCCCTAACTGAAGCCCCTGTGCCTATTAGTCCCAACTACTCAAAGGATTTCCTTATTTTCTCCTTTGCCTCACCTGACACGGCGGCTGCTATTTTATTACAGACAAACAAGATTGGGCTCAAGCAACCTATTGCTTATTTCATCCGAGCATTGAGGGATGCCGAAATCAGGTATGACGCTATGGAGAAGCAAGCCTACGCACTGGTAAAGGCCCTCAAGGCATTTAGAATCTATGTCCTGTAGTCAAAAATCATAGCTTATGTCCCCTCAACTACTGTTAAAGACATTCTTATTTAGCCTGACATAGACGGGAGGAGGAGTAAGTGGATAGCCAAGATTCTGGAGTTTGACCTGGAAATAAAGCCTACCAAATTGATCAAAGGTCAAGGTTTAGCCAAGCTGTTGGCTGAAGCCAATTTCCAAGCTTTGGGGATAATTTTCATCAACGAATGCTCAGAAATTCAGCAGGGTCGACTGTCTGACATGGACCCTCAAAGGGAGCCCCCATTGGCTCGATGTCCTTGGTATAAGGATGTCATATACTTTCTGCAAGAGTTGTGGCCCCTAGACAACCTGCAAAGAAACAAAGTAAGAGCTCTGAAGCTCAAGGCAGTCAGATATTGCCTTATCGATCAAATTTTGTACTGGAAAGACCCCTTGGGGGTGATTTTAAAATGCATGGATCCACAAGAGGCCGACATGATCATGGTCGAATTTAACAGTGACCTTTGTGGAGGGAACCATTCCTGGAAGACCACAACCCATAAAATTCTCAGAGCTGGATACTACTGGCCCACCTTGTTCACTGATGTCCACAGAGGAGTTAGAGCTTGTATCCCATGCCAAAGATTTGCAGGAAAACAACAACTTAAGTCCTTACCGTTAAATCCTGTGGTTGTTTCAGGACCTTTCCAGCAATGGGGCCTAGATTTCATTGGGGAAATTCACCCCACTTCCAGTGGGCAACACAAATGGATCCTGGCTGCTACAGATTTCTTTACCAAGTGGATTGAAGCTATCCCCACCAGGAGTGCCTCCCACAAGGTAATCATTGGATTGATTGAGGACCTCATCACGAGATTTGGCTGCCCAAGAAAGATTGTCACTGATAACGCAGCCTCTTTCAGGGCTGAGCCATTAGCCAAGTTCTGTGAGCAATTCAGGATGAATCTGATTCACTCCACCCCATATTATCCCCAGGGCAATGGTTTAGCAGAGTCCTCCAACAAAAGCCTGATAAGGATCATCAAAAAATTGTTGGAAGACAACAAGAAGGCTTGGCATTCAAAATTGAAATTCGCTCTATGGGCCGATTGAGTGACCACGAAGAGATCTATAGGCGTCTCTCCTTTCTAATTAGTCTATGGAGAAAAGGCTGTTTTTCCTTCTCATTTAGCCATTCCCGTAGAAAAATTACTCCAGGATCATCAAGAGGAGCTTGATGACATGATCAGAAGAATTCATCAGCTAGTGGACGTCCAGCAGGGCAGGGAGCAGGTAATGGGTAGAATTCAAGACCATCAGCAAAGGATCAAGAAGGGTTTTGATAAGAAGGCCAAGAAGGAAGAGTTTCAGATAGGAGACCTGGTACTGAAATGGGATGCTCCTAAACAGGATAAAGGCAAGCACGACAAATTTGAAGCCCTATGGATCGGGCCCTTCAAAATCTCTGAAGTTTTCTCAAATAACACGTACAGGTTGCAGGATTTGGGGGGCGAAGAAGTTTTCAACAACCCAGTGAATGGGCATTTTCTTAAGAAATGTTTTGTCTGAGCCTTCGGAGGCTCTTTTGTTTGTAAATAGTGTCCTTTTAGTTCTTTGTTTGTATTTTTATTGTTTCGGCTTAGTAAATGACTCCATAGCCCAACAGTAAGGCACTGGAACTACAAAATGAGTCCTTAGAGCATCACAGGGACAAATCTATCCCCCATGGAGCCTAATGTTAGTAACATTTCTTGTCTGGGGCACAAGAGCATTCGGGTCAGCAAGTCGCATGAGGAGTGCCCGAGCGCAACGTGGAAAAGTTTATTTTAGGCTCCCAAGCAAGCGAGCGGGCGAGATTATATCATCGGCGGTCCAGATTCATCCCTAAGAGCAGATCAATGGTTGGCGAAAAATCGCGGTTAGAGGAGTTGCGTCGAGATTAGCGCAAATGCATCGCCCCCATATTATATCCAGGGAAGGATAGCAACCGCCCATCTAAAGGATGCATGGCACGAGATCTAGTCGCATCGACGTTTCGACAATCGCGAATTCAAAGGGTGAAGGTTTCGTGTTGTCCTATATCCCGAAACCCCGAACCCTGAAGGCACCCAAAGTTGGGCCCGCAGTATTACGAAGCAATCTCGGCCATCCATCCACAAGAGACACCTGGCACGTGATTAGGTTCCTCGTTGTTTATCCCATCGCGACTCCAAGGCGCAAAGAGCAGCTCCGTCGTTTCCCGATGCGCAAGGTGCCGGGAGTGTCCAAGACCCGGGCCCACAGCGTCGTCGGGAGAGTTCAGAACCGTCAGATTTGGAGGGACGCGTGGCACTAGATTAAGCCATCTCGGCGTTTCGCTCATCGTGATTTCAAGAAACAAGGATCATCCCTTTCCTATTCATGAACGCCGAAATCTCCTTTGAGATTAAACGCAAGGTCACAGCCCGTGGTCACCTGGGAAATAAAAGAGCTACGCAAAGGGGGCCAAAGGCATCGGGTCCAGTCACCGAAAGGTTCATCGCGTTCTCCGGGTGCCATTTAATCCGACCTTAAGCCTGGTTTTCGCTTGAAGTAAATGAAGGTAAGAAAGAGTGGTTGAAACCTCTCTTCATGCATTAAGTGCAAGATATGGAAGGCCTGGCCAACGGTCTGCTCGAGAGGGACCCGTGTACCATTTTTTCCAAAGAGGCCATGCCCAGTCCTCGATTAGAAAGAGGAGGTCTGCACATGATAACTTGGCTCTTAATGGCTCAACTACTCCCCTTACAAGAGCCATGCGCAGTTAAGATGGCGTCTGTCGAAGGATATCTGTCCAAATTCGGCTGAAAGGACACCAAGCCTCGGATGACTGAGCATGCTGCTGTTAGGCAAATTTTCTGAGTATATAGTCTCAGTCTTTGTATTTTGTAAAGGATAGATGGTTGAGCAAGGCTCCCGATTGTAAAGTTTCGATGAAGCGCTAGTCGCTCTGTTTAATGTATAAGGAATTGGAGATTTCTTACTTTATGGATGTCAGCTTCTTTCCATCTCTTTGTTTACCGTGTTAGAATGGCTCGGAATTGGAGGATCCAGTCGAGTTGTAGTTGTTATAGGATGATGTAGGTTGGATCACTGTAACAGTTACATTGTTTCTAATCAGTTCCTGTGATTTTCTTAGCGCTGAACAACTTGGAATTGAAGGATTCAGTCGAGTCACCCCTCAGCTCCTTGAAGCTCTGGACCAAGAGGATCTTGGCTTCTGAGTTTTTCACCCTCAAGCCTCCGAAGGCCTGTTGCTCGAGGCAGTCTTGCTCTCCCTTCTCACAAGTCTTCCATCTACCACCCTTTAATCCACTTACTGACGGAAGTTGGATCAAGATCTCTCTTGCTTTCTACATACCAAGCTCAGTTTCCTGAGTTAAAGCTATATTTTCTTGAGTCTTTACCCATCCGATCACCCCATTAAACAAATCGTGACATAAAACTGATGGGCGTCGGGCTCTGCTCCTGCAAGCAATCCAGGAGTGACTTCTGTCACCAACACCATGTATGTGTGTTTGTCCAATGAATCAACAAGTGTCAAGTGCATTCTTTTCCTTCACTGACCCACTTCTCCTTCGCCGACTCAAACAACAACCTGATGACACAGGACCTAGAGGTCATCACGCCATTAGACTGCAATGAGAGTGCAGAGAGGTTGGGCATGGTCACCATGAATACATGCATAGGGCCATTTATTCCATTGTAACTCAATTCCATTGCAATCAACTGATTGTATGTGCCATAGCTTCCTGACACTTGCAATGAAGTAAATATGTTGTGAGAGAGGGTCAACTATTTCAGGGCCAGGTGATCGAACAACCCCGATGACAAAGGTCTCGACAGTTTATTGTTCTCAGGTCTAATACTTGAAGCATGCTCATCCCCGCTAGATTGAGCCACAATTCGCCGCTCAACCCATTGTTTCTCAAGCTAAGTTGCATTAGAGATGAGGGCATGACTACCAAAATAGGGTTGGAGAGCTGATTATCGCTTACATCAAGGAAATTTGGGTAATAGTGTGGTGTGGGTACCCTAAAACATTGGAAGATGGAGGAACACGAGAAATAAGCACAGAAGGGTGACGTCACCATTGCAAGACCTTCTGTTAAGCAACAAGAATTACAGTTTGATTGATTTACAGATGTAATTGCTAGCGAGGAGTTTTGTGGGATTTTTAAGGTGGGTGTCCGGTCTGAGTCAATTTTCATGGCGGATTTGAGGCAACTGAATGTGGCCGAACCCTGGGTGTGGTTGGGGGATTCGAGCCTAAGATCTTGTGGGGCACATAATAGGCTTTTGGGGTGTGGAAGGCAGGTTTTCTATAGTCGTGGAGCTGACTTGGAGGTGTGGAGTGAAGTTGGTTTCAAAGATATTGGGAGTTCTTTCAGGCGGAGCTTTGTGGGTAAGCAGGGTGGGGAGAGGATAACGTCGATGGTGACTGGGGGAAATAGGATGTTCCTAGAAAGGAAGGATATGCAGGGGATTGAAATCTAGGAGAGTAAAAGGTTGTAAAGGACCTTATTTTCATGGGATTGGCCTCAAATGACCAACTCTGTGTTAATCATGGCTTTGTTGGGTTGACCCTTCCATCAAGATCTTATAAGACTTTTATAAATTATGGTGTTTCAAGGATGCCCTCAGATGAAAACAATAGTTGGCTCATTTATTGGCCACCTCAAGATTGTCACTATTGCTAGCAAGTATGGAACTTGAGACCTGCATTCTATGAATTTTCCACTTTTCTTGGTTAGACCACAAGCTTATGTCAGCAAGGAAAATCATGTTAAATTTTGTATCATAAAAGGATGCTCTTGGTTCATCTCAAATGTTGTGTTTTCATTCTATTGTCCTCTATTTGTATAGGGCTAGGGTGCAGTGCCATATTGGCAAGTTTTTATTTTTTTTAATTCTTTGGTATAAGATCTATATTGTCTTGTTTGGAAGCATTTGGATTGATAGGTAGAGCAAGTGTCCTTTATAATTAATCAATTGTGAACTTTGAGAAAACATTGCTCGAACCTAATGTAAAACAGTGTCAGAAAACACTGGCTCTTTACTACAATCTCCTGCTTAGTTTTAGCTTCTAGATGAATTGTCAGATGTTATCTTTTAAGAATTGTCAGAGTTTGAATTTCAGTACAGTGTTTTGAATGAATGGGAGAATAGTGGATATCATGTATGAATTTCCTCTCAAATGGTTCTATTCTAGTATTCCAATGCCTATTGAATTTATTGCTTTATTTTCAACTTAATGTATGAGAAGTGACGAGGTTCTTTTAATAAGGCACATAGTGCATTATTAAAAGAACTTGGAAATTCAATGTCATTTTTTTTTGTAGTAGAATAATTCGAAATTATTGACGCATATGTTAAAGATGGTGTTTGTTGGGTGAAGAAGGAAGAAGTGAAATAAAATCATCCCTGATTTGTGTTAGAATTTGTTTGCTTCTCTACTACATCTTTTTTTAAACATTAAGAAGCAAAGTTTCGATCACTCTCAGTTAAGTTGGACAACTTGAGGGATTCCTTCCGCTGTAGTGTTTGTGGATGTATTCTACTATACTTTCCTTCAGAACATTGTTTTCAACATTCTTCACATCTAATTTAACTGATTCTTTCCTTTTCCAAACCATTTATGATTGCAAAAGAAAAGACACAGGGGAATGCCATACTTTTATATTAAATGTTTGATTCTCTCTTGTTCGAGGTCTCTTAAGTGTGATGTCTAGGGATGGATACCATGTTTAAGATGTAAAGGTTCATATTTTGAATCTAACAATAGTCAGTGCCAAGGAAGCTTAACATTGTTCAGCATATCTATGACTGGGTTTTTGTTCCTCATTATTATGCAATAGAGATGGCATTGGACTTCACTGCATTTGAAGGGTTTAAGATTTTTATATTAGACAAATGAAAATGAAATTACAGCTCAACTTGAAGATAGTTTACTAGGTGTTGACACTACTAGGTTGCTTAACCATCAACTTGTATGATATGAGGGGACAAAACATAGGAGATATTCCTCGAGTTAGGTTTACATTTGTTAAGGTGTCTGATGTATCTTTGTTAGCTCTCTTCAAGGAGAAAAGGGAGAAGCCACGATCATGAGCTATATATATATATATATATATATATATATATATATATATATATATGATTACCTATCATTCAAGGCATGTGGTTCGCATTGACTTGCAACTCACATAAGTAGAAAGTTATGTGGGAGGTTGTTACATTATTTTTAATGACTTCTTGATATTTTTACTTGATGAAATTTTGAATTAGGGTTTTACATATTTAATCTTGTATTAAGTTTGGATAACAATGTTTACATAGTCTTATGGTTTAATATGTTTATGGTAAAACTTATTCAACATAATTAAAAACAAATACAACCCGCGTGGACCTAATGGTTAAAAAAGTAGGTTTCCTCCTTGGAGGTCACTCGTTGCGCATATATATATGTATTTGCGAAGATATTTCATTTTTCCTTTTTTCAAGTCCCTTTTCACTTTGCAACTAAAAATTTTCTTCTTTGTATGTTGATTCTATTTGGGAATGTGTTTTTTCCTATGTGAATCACACAAGTGCCTCATCTTGATTCAATTCGGCGTTCTATTTCCCTTGCTTCGGGGGTATGCTAGTTATAAAAAGGACTTCCTTGAAAACATTAGATACATTAACATTGTAGTAAAAACTTACAAGTAAAAGCACACATATGAAAAGTTTGGATGAACTTGGGTTAATAGTTAAAAACTCTTACCATGCTAACTCAATTTAACATATTATAATTTTGTTAACATTAAAATAAGACTTTGAAAAAACTGTAAGGAACATATATAATCTCACTAAAGTTGTGAGTGAAAAAAAAGAAAAACTTAAATGAATGTAAGCCAAGTTGTTGCTTGAAAGTCAATGAATGTTTTAGAAGAATGTATGCACGTTTGTGAAGTGTTTTAGAAGACTGCCGTGACTCGTGATTTGAAGAAAGCATTGATGAATGTAGACAAAGTTGTTGACTTGAAAGTGGTAGGGGTGTTAGTAAGACCGAATGGAATCACCATCGTTGATGAATGTAGACGAAGTTGTTGACTTGAAAGTGGTAGGGGCGTTAGTAAGACTAAATGGCATCACCATTTTCATGAAATGAAAGTGGTAGGGGCGTTAGTAAGACCGATTTTCATCACCCTCTATTCATAAAGACCAAATTTGGTTTTGAAAGTTGTCTTCCATGTGTCTGATGCATTCATGTGAACTTGATGATACCTTGTTGTAAGATCCTTTTTTAACCCAAATGATCCAGTAAATCATCAATGCGCGGTAGAGGTGCAAATATTTCCTCAAGTTTTGCACTAAAAAAGGGGTTTGCACATGGAGAGATTTGATCCCTCTTGGCGCTTGATAGATCCAGGGTTAAGATGGATCTATGCTGGTTTTATTTACAACTCACATTGAAATATTTTTTTGTTATTAATATTTTTTAAATACCACCTATCATATCCATATTAAATCCATATTAAGCATTGAATGAATTACACATCTCCGTCGTAAACGAAAGTAGAAGGCACACACACACACACACACACACACACACATAAGATAATATTAAAATATTTTAGTTAACCTAAACATTGAAGTTTTTTTATTAATAATAATGTAAATGACATATTTCAACTCCCTATTAAGCATCAAATAAATTACACATCATCTTTCCCATACTCTAAAGTAAAAAACACTTATCACATGATTAAGAATGAAATTACACATCATCTTCACCATACTCTAAAGTAAAAAATACTTATAAATTTATTTTACATAAGATGGATATTGAAATATTTTATTTATTGTTGATATTGAATTTCTTGTATTAATATTTTTTGAAATGCCATATGTTAACTCCATGTTGAGCATAGAAGGAATTACACATCTCCCTCATTCTGAGCTGTAGAGCATCTTTTAAGTGCAAAAGCCACATGTTAACATTGAAATATTTTTTTAAATGCCATGTGTCAATTCCATGTTGAGCACAGAAGGAATTACACATCTCCCTCATACCGAGTTGTAGAAAGTGTCTTTGGGCACAACTAGTAAGTACATCTCTTATGTAAGAATTTGTGTGAATGCCCTTGAAGTTCTTCCAGAATCGATCTACATATGCTTACAAGACACATAATGAGTTCAAACTTTTGATTATAAGCACATCCCCTTATGTTCTTGCAAATTCTACGAGCATGGCCGTCTTTATAGGGATTGCATGTTAAACATAATAGTCTACTTGACAAAGTAGGAAGAAACCAAGGATTTGTCAAAATCCCCACCAAGAGAAAATCTAAAATTAATCCAAAAACCAATAAAGAGAGTAATAACTTCCAAAACATGGTAGAGGAAACAAAAATAAAGGATGACTCCAAATCTAATGAAGTAAGCCCCAGAGAGTTGTAGAACCCTCAAAATGAAATAAAAAGGAGGAAGATAGTGAATCTAAATGTGACGACAACACGAGAGGAAACAAACGTGGAGGATCTCAGTATGGAAACAAAAGGGGAGGAGGAGTAGGAATCAATGAGGGATGAACTAGACCCCACCATGGACATTGAGAAGAAAGAGATATATCTCCCAACCCTCATAGATATTTATAGAGATAAACTTTTGACATACCTTCCGGAATAGCAACTTTTAAAACTGTAGAAGGAGTTGGTCAAATCAAAGGTGAAATTAACCTTTACCACTTAAAAGAAAACGACTAGACATGGCCCTAGGTGTTACACATGATTTTGGTCATTATGGTGATGTATTAACAATGGTGTATTCAGGCTCCCAACAAGGACTTTTTTCCTGAGAAAAGTGGCTTTTGTCTCCTTCCAAAAACATATTTTTAAAGTGAGTTCGCAGGCTGCCTATGGCCTAGGGTGCGAGAATCCCTCATTCTTGCAGGCCACCTTCACTTAGGGTGCGAACTTCTCGCAGTCTGCTCCATACACAGGGTGCGAACCTGTTTTTAAGCTTGGAAAGGAGAAGAGGTCTCGAGGGTTCTAGAAGGAAATCTTCTAGAAAATGAGTTGGCATTCGTATGGTTGTCATTTTATTGAATTCTTAGATTTGATGGGATCATCCTCATCCATGTAACCATCTCTCCTTCTCCTATATATTAAAAGGTTTCTCATGGAAAAGGTTAAGCAAGATTGAATGAATAATTGGTGAAAGAATTGTGTGAAGAACCCTGCTTGGACAGAAGATTGAAGACTCTAGTTGGTCTATCAAGAGGAATTGGATCTTCTTCATGCAACTACAGAGCAAGTGTCTGTGTTGGAACCAAGGGTCACTGAAAGGAATTTTGCAACATCAAGGTGATCAGGTTGTATCTTCTACTTTCAATTAATATGATACAACAGCATGTCCCTTTCCCATAAAGTCACTCTTACTTTATTGTGTAATTCCTTGATCATATGCATAAGTTGACGTTGAATACATTTTGCTATATTCACTTTGGTTGGTTTGTGTTGTCTTGTACTTGACCCCACGAGAGAACTGGAGTGAAGCGGGAGCAACAGAGACCTAAGGAAGCGATATAAAGGTATGCCACTTATTCCTCCCTATTAGTAGATTCAATGATTACAATTTAGGGAAAGAGTCATGTCCTGTCCTGTTTTGTTCTAGATCCAGGTGGATCTAGGGAGATTTGTTGGTGTCCGCACCTACCGATTATTCCGATAACACTAGGGATCAAGATGACCCCGCTCAAAGCATTGAAAAATATTAGTGGGGAGGAAAAAAGAAGAGGTAGGAAAACTAGCAAGCATACACTCAAGGAGGCGGGGGATCAATTGGTTGAATCAAGACAAACCTTAGGGCTACTAAACAAGTATTTTGTCACCCAACCCAAAATTCTATCATGAAGATCATCTCATGGAATGTTAGAGGTGTTAATGCATCATGCAAACAAAAGATACTTGGGAATAAAGTAGGCAAAAAAACCCTTTTAAAAAATTGAAAATTTATTATCTAAAAAGATATTTCAAAAATGAGTTCATAGTGCTTAGAGGAGCAACTTATAGGTGAAATAAAAAGCTAAAGCCTTAAATATTGAGTGCCAAGGCATTTATAATTGACACATACAAGATTTTAAAGAAATTAACACCCAAGATTGGAGAATCCTTAAAATGTTCGTTCACATTGTTAATGATGTTTCAACATGTTTTCCATGCTCATTGGCCCAACTATTTAGGGATGCAATTTTGTACGAGTATGATGGTGAACTCTCTAGTTAAGTTCTGTAAAGATCCAAATGACTTTAAAGGGTGTTTTGTTGGGTGTCTACCACTCTAAAAATGTAGCTTGAAGTTGCAAGACTCTTGATCTATCATTACTCAATTAATAATCCATTATGGTTGATCCATGTTGATGGCATGGGGATTTGGCATAGGGGCGACCAAGAATTATTGGTAGATTCAGGGTCATGATGAAGTATCTGTGCAACATTGTGAAGGAGACTATAATCACAAACACAAACAATAAGAGAACACCTTAACACTAAAGTTGTACGCTTGTATTAATGAATTAAATATATAAAACTTCCACTGGATAACAAAGAAAATGTGGAGCAACTTTGTTTACTCCCATACGATGCCTACCACTACAAATGACGAAGCTTAATTTGATAAATGTATTATGAAGGCATCTTGAAGTGAAAGAGCTAGGGGGTTTCAATAAGAGTGATAAGTATCAAGAAACATATAGAGAAGAAATCAAGAAAAAATACATAATTTTACAACATGCATTTATACACAGGAGCACATTTAGATTCAATTGAGAACTATCGCTACTAGGTGTTCCTTGTGGATGAGTTGTATTAGATAAGTTAAGAAAAAGCACACAACGTTACAACATGCATTTATAAGAAAAATCCTTCATTAATGAATGTAGGTAGGTATATGGGATGAAGAGAACCTCCACCTTATATATATGGGGATTTTGGAGAGAACTCCCACCTTACTTCACTTAATAGCTACTATAAAGCAACTTCTCTTTTTTTGGTAACTAGAGTGCCGAAATAAGCAAAAAAGTGAAGGCCACATTACATTCAATTAAGAACTATTACTATTGGGTGTTCCATATGGATGGGTTGTAATGAATATTGATTCTTCTTTGTTGGATATCTAATCTTTAGCCAAGCCCATTGTTAGAGGTTGAGATTATGTTGGATGTCTAATCATGAGGTGATTTCAATTCACTATCATAGGTTGCAATTACGCTCGATGCTATCTTTGAATGTCCATTGTTGCATATGCCTATTATTGAAATTATTGACTTGATGATGTTGATTGTAGTAAGTTGAATTAGTCTTATCCAAGCTCACAAAGAAAATGTAGAGCCATTGTGTTGTTTGTTCCCATATATTGTCTACCATTACAAATGATGAAATTTAATTTGATAAATCTATTAGGAAGGCATCTCTAAACAAAAGAGCTAGGAAGGGTTTCAATAGGAGCGATAAGCAATGAAAAGAAAATAGATAAGAAATCAAGAAAAAGTACATAATGTTACAACATGCACTTATACATAGGAGTAATTTACATTCAATTGAGAACTAACACTACTAGGTTTTCCTTGTGGACAAGTTATATGAAAGTAGAAATCAAGAAAAAGTACATAGCATTACAACATGCATTTATAATAGGAGTAAATTACATTCAATTGAGAGTTGTCATTGGTAGGTGTTCCCTATGGACAAGTTGTAATGATTATTTCTTCTTCTTCGTTGGATATATAATCCCGAGTCAAGTCCACTATTGTAGGTTGAGATTATGTTAGAGGTCTAACCCTAAGCGAAGTTGGTTTTTCAAGGAAAAGATTATGTTGGATGTCTAATCATGAGTTGAGTCCATTGTTAGACATTGATATTATGTTGGATGTTATCTTTGGATGCCCATTGTTGAGTGTGCCTATTGTTGAAAGTATTGACTTGATGAAGCTGACTGTAGTATGTCGAGTTGGTATTATCCAAGCTAACAAAACATGATGTCCAAGGTCCATGTACACTTCAAACAATAATGACCTCGTGGATCTTTGCCTTACTTCCATTGTACACTAACCACCAACCCACCACTGGGAAATAATTCCTAAGATTTCTAAAATTGAGGAACATGACATTGGAGAGTTTAGGACCAACAATCACAAGTGGATGAGAAGTGGAAAACGATGAGCATGATCTCTTCAAACATTTTTTTGCTATTGTGTTATACTTAATGTCGCCTTACAACAAATAAGTTCCTAAGTTTTACTTCAAAGATGAGAAACCATCTATTGAAAACAAACCTTGTTTTTGCTAAATAATTTTTAAAATGTCTTATAGAGACTTGGGCCAACCACCTAACCTGTTCTGCCTGTTCCCATATCTACTTTATTTTCAAAAAATGTAAAAAAGTTTAGGCCAAAGTGATGAAACCCACAAAAATTGTATGAAATTGGAGGCCATATGCATCAAAGAATTTGAGTGGAGTGAGATATAATCATTAGAAAAAGGACTTGCACCTCAAAGCCAACTTCCAAATTGACGAAGCTTTTAGTACATGTAATGCTTTATAAAACTTCTTGATCTCATAATTGGTATGTATAGAGAACCTTCCTTATTTTAGAAAGACAATTTTGATCTTTTATTTTGTACTAGTTAAAATAAAAAGTAAGATAATAGGGAAAGTTGGACTAAAATCACCTTATAAAAAATGAAGTTTCATTAAAGTTAATGACTTGTATCTTTTTATTATATTTTTTTATTATTTTTGTGCCAAGATTAGCCAAACTAGATATAAATACCAAAACTAAATGCTCCCCTTTTGTTAAGGGTGAGAATAAAGCTTGTTGAATGATATCATCCATGTCATGTTCGACAAACCGACAATGTCACCTCAATTCCCCTTTGCATATGCCTGGCTCTGTGACTCTTCGTCCTTTTGTTTGCTTGTTCTTAGGGGCAAGCATTATCTACCTGGATGTTGATGTTAAAAGATCCACGAGTGAAAAAGTAGTGCTTTGATGTTTACCGGTTCCCATAAAAAGGATTCCCATTGCATGACACTATGAATGCAATGCATAATATCCACACTCAAATCACTTAAACCCATGCATGATAATTTGAATACATGATGGATGTGGTATATCATGCATGTTGTGTAATCTTAATGAGAGGGAAATTGAAATTTTGAATTCTAATAGAGTTTCCTTTTCACTTGTGTTGTTTCTCTTTATGTCTCATGCTATATTTTTTTAGTGTAGGCTCATATAAAATCAACAAGAGCAACGTGAATGTTTCACCTTCGTCACAAGGCATCATACTAATGCTCAAATCACCTAATCTCATTCTCCCAAATACATTGAAGTCAATTCTATTATTATTGTTCATGGAATATGGGTCCTTAATTTGAAAAAAATGGATACCATGCTTACAAAAAAAACATATGAAGAGGATGACATGCATAACAATAATAGAGAAACACCCACAAACTATCAAATAAAGATGCACCCCGACTCTTTACATGCATAAAGGAGTTAAACATTGCCATATTGGTGGGAACAAAATAAGTGGAATGGCAATTTCTATTTTTAGAAAAAATGATATCACTAAAAATCAAGGTGTTATAGTGTTCATTCGAATTGTGGGGACATGATTCTACTAGTTTTTGTTTATGATTTTGGTGTATATGGCAGGTGAGATGGGACTCATTGAGGAATTTTCTTCATTTCCATGTGGAGGAGCCCATCTAAGAGATTCCATTTACATTGTAGAGCAACAATTGAAGACGATGGGCAATTCATGGATGTTCCAAATGTAACTATGTGGTGAATGCATGTATCTGATTGCTTTAATATCCAATGGTGTTGATGGAATCATATATACATAAAATTTATTTGTGGAGAATGTGTGCTTGTAGAGAATCAAGCCTCTTTGTGTTGTTAAGGAATCCAATTGCTCATTTTTGAGGGAAGGATTAAGAGATTATTTAATAGACCTTCAAATTTATACAACTCTTTAATGACATCTCCAATATATCTCTAGTGAAGAATTCAATGAGCAAGGGACCTAGTTGCACTCAGATGATGAGTCGATTGAGAAGGAGCAAAAAAATGTGGTGGATATTTTTTTGAAGCAAAAATATCAATATTTGAAATCGATCTACAACTATGGATGCATCACACTTGAATATTGAAATCTAAATATAAAATGATTGCCCTATTAACATTGACACATTGACATGTAAAATAAAGTTCTTGTTGCACCAAGAGGCGTTTCTAGAACATAGTATGGAGGAGAAGTGTAACTAAAATAACATTGACGTGGCATAGGTTGGTGAGATATAGTAGTTAAAAAATAAGAAAAAAAGGTATGTGAAGTAGGCTTTATTAGACGCTCATGTGGATGATACATTTTTAATAGATACATTGTCAAACCTCTCAGAATGTTTGTAGAAAATTATTTAAAACTTCAAGCTTGATTCCCAAATCAAGGAAATCCCTTACAGGTTATGTGCGTTCTTGATTTCCTGCGTATCACCGATTTTAAGCACTCAGGCTAGCACTAATCCAGATTTATGTAGGAGCACAATGAAATACATAAATACACATAAACACAGAGATGCAGCGGAAATAAGACTTCATTTCATTAATAACAAATGACTGAAAAATGCTTACAGACAGAATGGAAATAAACTAGCTAGGGCGCTGGTAGCTTATCTCTGAGAAAAGATGTGGCGGCTACTGGCCTCTGAACTCTGTGTTACAATGAGGCTCGAAGGCCTATATATTATTGAGAAACAATGGGAAACCCTAAACATCCAAAAAACTAACCCTAGGAGATGAAACGCCAGAATATGGGCCCTGTTGGGGTAAATTGGTACATCAATTTCCTGGGGTCGTAACTTTGGCATATTATCTTCGTTTGATGCACATGATACATCGTTAGAAACATCTATCTGAGGACTACAGTGCAGACTGCGAATATTGAGTTCGGAACAGACTCATATTCCTCGAAGCATTCATGCCCAAAAAACGCCATTTAGGGCCTCAAAACAGCTCCGGAAGTTCAGGACCCGAAGAACTGCTAAAAATAGTAAATTGTGCTACAATTAAGGAAATTGAAAAAACTGAAAGAAACAATGGTGTGGGTCCAAGTGGAATAGGCGGGTGGTCACCAATATCCACCTGGATCAAGCATAGACATTTGAGCTTTCATCATCATTTGCACATGTTCTTAAAAAAGGAAAGAAGCCATATTCTCACGAAGGATTAATTGAAACAACATATTGAATTGGAGATAAAATGGTGAGTGCCTTTTTATTCATGCTTTCCTCTGCACATTGGTTCATAATTGGATGTATCTTATCATACTTAGAATTGTTTATGTTTGGATGATTGAAGCTGACTAGAACTTTGAATTCACCCTGCACACTTCTGATATCCTAGGCCATAAGATGTGGTTTATATCTTATACTTGTTTGATCCTTATATTTGACGCTAGATATATTTTTTCTTCGTGTGACTTTGAAGTCATTTTTTTTTAAATGTAGTAAAGAATAGGCAAACAAAATTATTTTCTTAGTAAAAGATTTGTAAGGTCCATAGTGTTTCCTAGTAAAATAATTTTTTTACTAGTTTACAAATTGTTTGCATAACAAAATATAGTGATAAAGCATCCTCAAACTTCATTTGGAGTGTTCACAAATGTAGTCATATTTGGTGAGCAAAGATTGGGATCCCACTGCTTTGTTTCGATTGGGTTCTGTTTCCTCGACTTTCAATATCTTGTGAATACCGGGGCACTAAAAGAGAGAGCACAGTTCCTTCTTAGAACTCTTTTATATGAGGGGTTCCTCTCACCTTCATCTTCCCTTTTCTTGTTTGCATCCTTTGTCTCATCTTCATAGGTGTGGTCAAGTTTTTTTTGAGAGGCATCATCTTCAATTGTCTCCTCACCATCTCAACCTTGCTTCTCTACCTAAAAGATTCCATACAACCAAAACATAAGACATGTTGTTGTGAAGTTAATTCCTTTATGGAATTTAACTAAAAAGGAAAGAAAGAGAAACTATATAAATTACTAAGAAGATAAATTAAATTATATATATGACGTCAAAATCACAGAATCCACTGGCTTCAAGAAAGGGACAAAAGCTTGTGCTTCTTCCATAATGAAATGATAAAAAGGAGGCAACACAACATTATTGTCTCCCTAAATTCATCCCAAGGGTTTAAGCTGGAAAAAAATAGAAGATAAGATATGTTCCAACTTTAGCCAACTTTTTATCATCACAAGCCAACAAAATAGGTCAGAAGCCAACAAAATCATCACATGTTGCATCCCATTACATATTAATATGATGAGGAACTTAACCTTCATAGAATTCGAACAAACAATGCTTGATATGCCAATTGGGAAGGCCTTGGGACTGGATGAATTCACCACCTCTCAAGATATTAATGAAGAGGTGACCTACATACAAAATGCCATAGGTGGAAACATAAGTGTAACTTTTGATTGGTTGGTTTTGCCAAAACCAAGTCTATGGCTCTAGCTATGCTAGTGGTAAGGTATGTCGAGGAATCTCTTATAAAGTCATTAGCTTCAATGAAGCCACCATGAAATTGGTTATTCAACCTCCGCCTTTGAGTAACAACTTTTACCAAACCATATGAATAAAGATATACTACAATTGAGTCAAAGCTTGTCTTTAAATATCACGAGTACCAACATCATGCTCTTGAATTGTGATCCTATATTACTAACATCCCCATTGGATTGCAACTCAACAACTTACCATATTTACAAGAATATCTACATCATGATCCTCTTTTTGCTAAGTATAGAAAACTTACCTAGACATTGTGAGAGGCGATTGGATACTTTTCCTTGGTTAGTTTTACAATCTTGAATATACAAGACAAGGAGTGTTGGGAATCTTGTTAAGCTTATCATTAAACCCAATGGATATGTATTTCTTGGTATTTGTAGAAACATTCTCGAGGCTAGAAGGCTTTGAAGCATTGTATATGGAAAGGAGTTTGAAGCCAAAAAATGAGAATGAACTAGCAACTTAAGATAACAAAGATGGAAGCCTCATTTGACATGATATCACAGGGGCAAGAAACAAATACCTTTCAAGAAGCTTGGAATGCATTAAAATATATGTACAATACATTTAATCAAACCAAGGTTCTCTATTTGAGAAACTAATTATATATGTTGATGATGCCAAAAGCTTATTCAAACACATATAATCTCACTATAGTCCAAAATATAAGAGACATATTTATTGTCCTGGTTAAAAGAAAGAGAAAGGGGGTATTGTCTCTATAGCCCTTAACAATTTTCTTAAGTACAAGTGTTTGTAATAATTACAAATAAAATGCTCCAGAAACATTTGAGGAGTTCAAAACCATGGTTTAGAAGTAAAGAGAAAAGAAGACTAAAGTTCTTGAGACAAACTGTGAGAAAAAATAAAAGTTTAAAGACTTATACAAGTATTGCAAAGCACAAGGTATTTGCATGCATTTTACTTCGTGCAATGATTGCATTGAAGTTTTTAAAGTAACAATGGAGCAATCATTAAGAGTTATTGGGGAATAAGAAACTGTTATGAATGGATGGCATTGAATGTAATAGATAATTTTGTTATGTGTCTTAGATTTTCTTTAAGTGATATCTAAGGGAATCACCTTTTTGTATGATCCAATTTAGGGATCCCAATAAGTTGTATAAGTAACAATGAAATAATCATTAAGAGTTATTGGGGAAGAAGAAACTTGTGAATGGATGACATTGAATGTAATAGATAATTTTTTTATGTGCTTTAGATTTTCTTTAAGTGATATATATATAGAAGTAACATCTAAGTAATCATTAAGAACTATTGGAGAAGAAGAAACTTATGAATAGAATGTAATAGATACTTTTCTTATGTGCTTTAGATTTTATTTAAGTGATATATAAGGGAATCACCTTTTTGTATGATCTAATTAAGAATCCCAACAAATTTCAATTTATAAACTAGGGAAAAACATAGCTTCTATTAAGTTGGTTTACGCTCATTTAGGAAGTTTTGAACTCTAATCTTCATAATAATACAAGCCCAAGCACCTTAGTTCTTACTATTAAACCACACCTTTGAGCACTATCATTCTTCCATTTTTTTTCACTTCTATTTTTCCTTATAAGATTTCTTATATTATCATAATAACCAGTAAACTTAAATATTAAATATTTATATAACTATCACTCATCCTACTTTCTATCTAATTATCCATATTCAAGTTTCATGTAATTATAAAAGGCACTTCTCTCACAACATTGTAATTATAAAAGACACTTCTCTCACAACATTAGATACATACATTAACATATTGTTTTAAAAATGTAAAAGTAAAAGCACAAATATCAAAATTTTGGATGAACTTGGGTTAATAGTTAAAAACTCTTACCATAGTAACTCAATTTAACAGATATTACAATTTTGTTAACATAAAAAAGAGACTTCAAAAAACTGTAAGGAAAATTTATAATCTCACTAAAACCGTTGAAAGAAAACGCGTCTGTGACTTTGTGGGGTTGAGCAAAGTGCCAGATGTTAATTCTGCGCCCTTTGAACAAAACAGGAAATGTAAGTTTAGGTAGTAATGGGGTTGCGCTTGCAAATTACAACTGCAATTGGGCTGCAACCGACCGACCGGTAGGATAAGGACTCCGGACGGAAGGTTCTCTGTCAAATCTCAATTCTGCGAGCCAATTCTAATTCGGATGGACACGCCAGATGTCGGGCTGACTTATTGAATAAAAAATGATTGATATGACGTGATGCATTTGTAGTGGCGAGCGAGTATAAGTGCAAATCTTCAAGCATATCATCATGAGGAAACACACCTAGATAATCTTAGTGTGAAAACAGAGGAAGAGGAAGAGGAAGAATCAACAAGGGATAAACTAAATCCCACCGTGGACACCAAGATGATAGAGGTAGATCTCCCAACCCTCATAGAGATTTATAAAGAGAAACTTTTGACCCACCTTACGGAATATAAACCTTTAAAACTGTAGAAGCAGTGGGTCAAAAGAAAAGGTGAAATTAACTTTTGCCTCTCAACGCCAAGGATTAGACATTGCCCTTGGGATCATGATGACCTCACTCAAAGTAAAGGATTAAACATGGCCCTAGGGATCAAGATGACCCTGCTCAAAGCATTGAAAAAGCTCAGTGAGGAGGAAAAAAGAACACGTAAGAAAACTAGCAAGTAGAAGCTCAAGGAGGTGGGGGATCAATTGGTTGATTCAAGACAAGCCTTAGGGCTCCCAAACAAGTATTTTGTCACCCAACCCAAAAGTCTATCATGAAGATCATTTCATGGAATGTTAGAGGTGTCAATGCATCAGACAAACAAAGTATACTCAGAAATAAAATAGCGAAAGAAAAAATCCAACCATTATGATGATTCAAGAATCAACCTGTGACGGGTACGACATCCTAGAAACTAGTTGATTCATCAGATCAAGCTATAAAGAAATTGACACCATAGATTCATGCTTCCTCATGATTGTCTACAACCCAAACACTCTCACAGCTATGGAAAGATTTATAGACTTACTACAGGCTTGAGGTTTAGCATATGAAGGTAAGCATTGGATCATGGCGGGGGATTTCAACATGTTCACCTCCCTAAAGCCGATTCCCACCACATGCAAGATATAAACATATCCTTCCAAGATGCCATCACATACCTCAAAACGGTGGACATGATAATGAACAACGGATGCTACATTTGGAATAAGAAGCAAGGGGGAGCTCATCAAATAGCAGTTAGGCTAGATAGATTCCTAGTGACTAAATTCCCAATTAGGCTAGATAGATTCCTAGTGACTAAATTGCTCCTAAGACAAAGAGGAACCATGGAAGTAGAGATCCAACCATGTGCGGGGTTAGACTATTGGCCCATTAGCCTTTTTTGGGCTAGCACATGTTACTCAAGACCTCAAGTCCTTCCACTTCAAAAAGTTTTGGTTATCCTATCTAGACTTCTAACAAAGTATCAAAGCCTGGTGGGAGGAGGAGGGTTTTCCCAGAGGCTAGAAAATGTGTTTTTTTCAACCAAGATTGAAAAGGGTGAAAGCCAAAATCAAGATATGGAGCATAGAAATATTTGGCAACATTTTCCACACAAAAAGAGATCTAGAAAGAAAGATGGAAGAGGTTCAATCATTTATTATACAAGAGGGAAGGACCGCAAAAAGAAATCAACAAGAGGAAGATCTTCAACTTCAACGGGAGACAATAATGCAATAGGAAGAAACACCATAAATTCAAAAACACATAATCCATTGGCTTCAAGAAAGGGACAAAAACTCGTGCTTCTTCCATAACGCAAGGGACACATTTACTGGCGTTTCTCGAGGGGGAAAAAAATATTCCCAATAGCTGCGACGTGCCCTGACCAATTGGGGAATGTCCAACCTTAGTGGGATGTCCCCTGACCTGTTTGCAAATATCTTAAAATTTTGTAAAAAAAGAAAAAAAAGAAGTTTTCATTGTTTGTGTAACGAACCCAATCGTTACGACTACAAACGAAGCAAAAAGTGCATTTTTTTTTTGTTCTTAAGAAGGGAGGCAATGACGACAACAGTTGAACCACATAACCTAGAGACGAACACACGCACACAGATCAGAAAATAGACAGCAATGACTCAACGCACTAGCACAACGAGCAACTGGACGAAACATGCATAAATCAAAAAGATAGAAATGACTACCCGCCCGACACAAACATGACAACGCCTACAAGCTAAAGGACAATATTCATAATACCGACACAACGACCTCGACGACTAGTAACTAGAACCTCTATGGCGCGCACACCAAACGCATGAAGACGTTACAACCCAAGCACCAACGACAACTACAACGAACAAATGCCCACAACGGGTGGCACAAACTCCGACCAAGTTATCATTCACCTCTATCCATTAGGGCGAGCAATGATCCCCTCATCAGGAATCATGTCATCGCTAGGTGATAGGCACGACAACAACCGTGGCACAACAACATAACTGGACCCTCAACATAAGATAAAATCAATGCACTAGGAGATCAAGTTAACTATCTAACCCTTGATGACTAACCCTAGCACCCAATCGACAAGTCAACAAGACGACTATGACTTTCACACAACACAATAATTTCCTTGCGCAACAAAATCAATCTGTACATATTAAATTTAAACAATAGTTTGTCGCAACTGTATTCCAATTCCCAATGTTAGATAAGTATAAATCGCTTTCCTTTAAAACTGAAACTAAATTGCTATCTTATGAAGTTGTTATCTTGTAAGACTCAAACTATACACCGAATAAAATAGTTTTAGTGCAACTGAACACCAAGTTATTCACATAACAATAAATGGATTACAAGTAATTGTTGTGACTTATCAATCCAATATATTGCTAGCATGTAAGCCACTGTCACATAATTCACACCTTAACAATAAAAGAAAAGACGAGGAAAAACACTATAATCACTATCTAAATAAAGGAGATATTGTATCTATATAAAAATGCTATCGACCATCCATTTGTTGTCTAAAAAGGTATGCTATTGTTGTGTAAAGAAATATAAAATATATTAGTGTTGTCTAAAATTTATTGTGTAAAATATACAATTAAAACTAAGACTATCACTTCACATATTACAGGCTGTCTATTACATTCGCAATTAAAACGTTGTCTATAATATGCTACCAATCAATAAATCACTAACAACATTAATTTGCTGTGATATATTGCAAACATCGCTGACTAAAATAAACCAAATCGTTGTCTAACATTACCCAAAAATGTTGTCTACAATCACTCACGCTATTTAATAGCAGCCTAATAAATACATGAATGTTGAATTAATATGATATGGATGAATATTAAAACATGATAGAGTTGTAAAAAGAAATGAAATCGCTTACCCACCAATTAATAATGTTGTCAGTGTATTAAAATGCAACCAAGATACATGTAAAACTCAGAGTAAGTTAAATGATGATGTTACCAGGTAATAAATAGGTGAATAAAATATATGGAACGTCGTCAATAAATATCACTAGATCGCTGTCATTTAATTTATAAGGAATAAATATAGGGAAACACTGTCACTTGATTTATGGAATAAATGTAGGAGAACACTATCATTAAAATAATGTTCTGTGTCTACAAAAGTCGCAGGGAAAGCAGTGAAGGCGCTAGGCGAGGTAAAATGGAATTAAAACACAGTATGGTAGTAATCACTTTGTTTTATCATTGGGAACGCCCAGACATTAAAAACAAAACGCACAGACATGGATTCGCTGAATCTTATCACTGAGAACGCCCATACATTAAAAACGAAATGCCCAGGCATGGATTGGCTGAGCTTTATCACTGAGAACGCCCCGACATTAAAAACGAAATGCCCAGGCTTGGATTGGCTGTGTTTTATCACTGAGAACGCCCAGACATTAAAAACAAAATGCCCAGGATTGGATTGGCTGAGTTTTATCATTGAGAACGTCCATACATTAAAAACGAAATGCCCAAGCATTGAAGCGTCGGGTTTAGCACGAAAATCGTGGTTAATAAAAGTGTGAAATCGCAGGCAATTAATGACTCAAATCTCAGCCAAAAGATAGGTAATCCACAGTCTAATACTGGTAATATTCGCAGTCAATGAATGATAAAAAAAAACACAGACACAATATCCCTATAAAGCACAGTCCTTATTATATATTGAAATTGGCTATACAAATTCACAGTCAACCTATAAGTCGCTATATAAATTCGCATTCATTATATGAAAATTGGTGGTGGTGAATTCGGATGGCCATATAACTCACAGTCAAATTGTAAATGGCTTTACCCATTTCACAATCAATAATAGGTAAAAAGAGCGTTGTCATACAATCGTTTACTGTCAAATAAATGAATTTAATCACAGTCACAAAGTTTAAAAAGAAACACTGTCATTCAAGTGGACAACCCTGAGATTCTTCCAGTCAAGAGTTGGGAACTGATAAGAAAATCACAAAAAATAAAATACCCTCTGAAAACATAGAGGTGAAAAAAATGCAGAAGGTATTGAGTTGATCGCAGAGAGAAAAGATAATCAATCCACAGAGGTATTCAATCGCAAGAAGGCGCAAGACAATCATTCAACCAGGAACAATCAATAGGGGTAGACAACTGGGAAAAATTATCCTTCGCTCATCATCCATGCACAAAAAAGAAGGGAATTAGAATCTATATGTCTATAAACACCGAAGTGACAACCGTCGATTCGGCTCATGGCCAACTGCTCAGGCATGGAGTGATGATCTAGGGATAAGGACGAAAGATAAAGCACAATCTCATCATAATAATCAATAAAACAAAACACAACAGTCATAGCAATCAAGGATCAGGTTGCCAATGAAATCAATTCAATGCAACGAGCGTAAATATATGATGACTTTAAGTTCTCGATTAAAAATGCTGAGTAAAACACATTTATTTACACAATAGAAGTACATTAATGAAAGCGCAAGAACAATATTAATCTACCATTCAAAATAAAAGCATTTGTACCGTAGCCCAAGGTGACAGCTCTGATTCGTTGTCTCACGCGCGCTCCGTCCAGCTCCCGCTTGCTGACTGATGTGACTTCACCGGTACCTACCAGCCAACGATAGGGGTACTCTTCTTCCCCCTGAGCCCCTCAAGCCGCAAAGGGGCCACACACACTAAACCAAAGAAAAACTAGCACCCAACTCACCTCGCAAGGTTGAGCTACCACTCGTTATCCGAGCTAGTTATCCCAACTCCCACAAGATATGTCAGTCAATACAAAAATTCTACAGTGTAACGTTACACATAAAATATCCGATCCATACTCCTCTTCCTCCATCCTTTTTATAGAGTTTCTAAGTGATTTCTTTCCCAAATTCCCATTTAATTTAATTTTCATTAATTTAATTCAGAAAAAACCTCCCCTGTACACATAGCACCCATCCCCCTAGTTGCACCAGAAATTAATTTCATTAATTATTTAATTACTTCGATTTCCCTGACCCACCGAAAAACATTCCTAAAAACGCTCCTTGGTGTCCCAATATTCCCTTACACATTTTAAATGAATTGTGCCTTTACTAAATTCCTAGTTGAGTTCATTCAGTTTTTTCCTTACGTTTCCCTTTTTCTTTACATTTCCCCTTTTCCCCTTAGTTTCCTATTTCTTTTAAGTTTCTCTCTTTCCCCTTTTTATCTAAAACTCAAATTAGCAAGTGTAGAAAAACCACCTTTTACCCCTTTTTCCTTTTAATTAATAAAATCTAATTAGCATATGAAAAAAAAACAATCATTCCCTTTTAAAATTTTAATCCCCCAAAGTAATTTGATTTTAATAAATTAATTGAATTTCTTACCCCCTTCTCGTCACATGTTTAATTATGATTATTATTTTTTACCACAAGTGTCACTTAGACCTAGATTTTTAATTTCACTAGGCTGGGCGACATTTTTATTAGGGAAAAATTGTTTTTAAAACTTACTTGACACATCATTCGTTCTAGGGCCATCTAGGTTTATTCACTTATCAGTTAAAAACGGGACGTGCCTTTCAGGACGCACTAGGTTCTCCAAGGGTGCCACTCGCTTGTTTCTGTTTTCATTGCGTGACATGCCCTTCAGGACGCACTACGTGCTCCAAGGGTGCCACTCGCTTCTTTCCGTTTTCATTGCACGTCGTGCCCTTCAGGACGCACTACGTGCTCCAAGGGTGCCACTCACCTCTTGACTTACTTGGTAAACATAAAATACCCCTGGAGTCAATACTCTGTCAGGTGATTTTGTGGGAGACTAAGGGCCTCTATGGAATAATGCCCCTGCCTTATTGCGTGCCCCTTAGAATCATCGTGAGTGACTATCACAGTTTTTCCTCACGACATCGTGGGTCTTCTCGAACTAGGTAATCGTTAAACTACAGTCTGAGCCACGACGAGAGTGCTAGTAAGCTGTGGCAGGGCTGCTCTTTGGTTGTCGTGCGTGACCCCTCTACTCCACATGTGAATCTGGTCGGCAAGCTATCGTTAGATTGCATAATTAATGAGTCATGTCAACAAAATGATCAATCATCATAACATCTAATAAGATGTACATATGTCATATCAACAACAATCAACCCAAAAATCCACTGCCTGACTCGATCCAGAGTCCAAGATTTTTCATCGATGCCTCTGCATCCTCGAGGTCCAAAGCCTTGCACACTCATAAGAACCTAGTCAATAGAACCTGTCTATGTAAATACACAAAATAACATATCATCTATCCATAATGCCTCATAATCATAAGTACACAACCGATAGTGTAATAATCTGGATCACTTGCAAGCAAGTGTCCTCAAAGAATAAGTTCGCTCAGTTCGCTCTTGGTCTAAACTTCGTCCCGAAGTTTCACAGTATATAAGTGCCGAAATAGTGTGTATCACAGTATCATAAGTCTATCTATCAAGCAAAAATGTAAACTGATGGCGCATATCATATGTGTCCTCCCAGGTCGCCGAGTGCGGACTATAGTTGTCCCACTGGACATTGACCTGATCTACTATTCGATGTCGTAGCTGTCGAATGCGATGATCCAGGATGTTGATCGGCTCAACCGTGAGCGCAACTTCGTCAGATACCTACAAGGAACTCATGTCAATAACATGTGTAGGATCACTAATATAATGTCTCAAAACAGATATGTGAAAAACATCGTGCATACGCCTCAAAGAATTAGGCAAGGCTAGTCAATAGGCCATGGGCCCCTTCTTTTCCACAATCTCGAAAGGTCCCACAAACCTAGGAGAGATTTTAGCACCCTTTCCAAACTTGATCGAACTCTTATGCGGTTTCAAACACAAGAAGACTCGATCACCAACTTCGTAACTATGGTCGACACGGTGCGCATCGACATAACTCTTTTGCCTATCCTACACTTCTTTGATCCTTTGTCTTATTGTTTGCATTTGATCTTCCATTTCTTGGATCTCTTCTGGTCCCACCAGGACCCTATCCTCAAGCCGATCCCAACTCAAATGCATCTGACACGGTCGCGCGTAAAGAAACTCGAAAGGCGCCATCTTAATGGTGCTTTGGTAACTGTTGTTATATGCGAATTCTACCAGTGGCAAGAATTCTTCCCAACGCTTCTATTGGTCCATCATGTATATACGTAACATGTCCTCCAAGATTTGGTTTGTTTTCTCGGTCTACCCATCTATCTCCGGGTGATACACAGTACTGAAGTTAAGTTGGGTTGCCAATGCCTCTTGGAAACTAGTCCAAAATCATTCGGTAAACACTGATCTTCGATTGGATATAATCCTCTTAGGCACACCATGCAGCCTCACAATCTCACTGAAGAAAACTCTAGCTATGTCAGGTGCCTGATATGTCGTACGCACATGAATATAATGACCACTCTTCGTCAGAGTGTCGACTACCACAAAAATCGAGTCGTGTCTCCTTGTCGTCAGTGGCAATCCAACAATCAAATTCATCAAAATAAACTCACATTTCGATTCTGGAATAGCGTGAGGTTGTAGTAATCTTGTTGGATGTCTATGTTCAACCTTCACCTACTGACATTCTAGACATCTAGCCACATAGTTGACTATGTCTTCCTTCATTTCTTTCCAGAAGAATAAGGGTTTAAGGTCTGCCCTCATCTTCGTGACTCCTGGGTGAGCCATGTACATTGCTCTATGAGCCTCATTTAGGATCAAACTCCTCAACTCGTTGTTTGGTGGTACGTAAATCCGATTTTTAAATCTCAATAATCCATCGTCGTCAAACGTAAATCCTTCAAATCTTGGTACCATCATTGTGTTTTTTCCGATAAAATCCTTGACCTCTTTGTACCAGTCATCATCACGCTGTAAAGTTAGAATCCTTTCACGTAGATTCGTCTGAAGAGGCAACACCAAAAAGATGCGTGGTGTCTGACTCAATGCATCTGCCACTCGATTCACTATTCCTTTTATGTAAGTGATTTCGAAATCGTACTCAATAAGCAATTTCGACCAACGTCGTTGTCGCACATTCAGGTCGCTTTGCGTAAAGATGTGTTGTAGTCCACAGTCGTCTATTTTTAGTTCAAATTTTCATCCAATAAAGTAGTGTCTAAACTCTCAGGGCATAAACAATGGCCAACAAATCCAAATCGTGCGTCGCATAGTTCTCCTCATGCCTTCTCAACTTACTCGATATGTAATATGTAAGTGATCACTCGACTGTCTTGCATCAAGACTCCGCTTAAGCCTTCCTTGGATGCGTCAGTGCATACCAAGAAGTCTGCGTCCATGTCAGGGACCTTTAGTATCGGTGTTGTTGCCAAGAATTCCTTGAGCCTCTGAAAGGCTTCCGTGCATTTCTTGGTCCAAACAAACTTCTTGTTCTTCTTCTGCAATTCCATGATCGAATTTTCTATCTTCGAAAATCCCTCTATGAACCATCAATAGTATCCTGATAAACCCATGAAGGTACGCACTTTTGGGACATTCTTCGGTGCAGTCCATTCCATAGTAGCCTCGATCTTTGTTGGATCCACAACGATACCTTTGTCAAAGATGACATGCCCTAAGTAGTGAATCTTTGATTGATAAAACGAGCATTTAGACAATTTCCCATACAATTTGTTCTCTTGCAGACACTATAGTACCAAGCACAAGTGTTTGTCATGCTCCTTCATCATCCGAGAGTAAATCAAAATATCGTCAATGAATACTTGGACGAACTTGTCCAAGCATTCACGGAACACCCATTCATCAAACTCATAAATACCCCTGGGGCATTCGTCAATCCAAACGGTAAAACAATAAACTTGTAATGTCCAAACCTCGTCTTAAATGCGGTCTTAGGGACGTCATCCTCTTTGATATGTAATTGGTGATACCCTGATCTCAAGTCGATCTTTGAAGTCACTGTCGTACCCTTCATCTGATCAAACAGATCATCAATCCTTGTCAATGGATATTGATTCTTGATCGTTGCCTTGTTCAATTGACGGTAGTCAATGCAAAGTCTCCACGACCCATCCTTCTTTCGTATGAATATAATAGACACAACCCATGGTGACACACTAGGACATATCAGTCTCAGGTCTAGCAACTCCTTCAGTTGCATTCTCAACTCCTGTAACTCCGGGGTCGACATACGATAAGGCGTTCTCGCTATTGGTTTAGTCCCCAGTTTTAGGTCTATGGTAAACTCCAATTCCCTCTCCGTAGGCATCCTAGGTAACCCCTCTGGGAAGACATCTGCAAACTCTCTCACCACAGGAAGGTGTTCTAGACCTTCCGCTACTCCATTCTCGTTTAACGCAAGGATCACATAAATCTTACATCCCTTGCGCATGCTCTTTCGTAGTTGCAAGGAAGAGATAAACCTCAGGGAAATTCCCTGGTTCCAACCTACAATCACGCATCTTTGTCCCTCATAATCGACCAAGATCAATTGTTTCGTCTTACAGTTGAGTATCGCCTCATGCGAATCCAACCAGTCCATACTGATCACGACATCATAAGATCCTAATATCATGATGTACAGGTTGGCCCTAGTGACAAAATCTCCCAGGTTAAGGGTACAACCCATAACCTTCCCTCCAACCTTTTGTTTGGCTCCCAAATCCATCTCTACAAAGCTAAACTCATCTTGTTCGACTACCTTTACCTTAATCCTCTTTAGCGTTGCACCAGAAATGAAACACTCGGTAGCACTGTGATCTGTCAAAATACTAAGGGTCTGGTCAGCGACGGTACTTGACGTCTCGAACACAGTCGACTGGTGCTCTGCCTGGCGATTATTCACCGCTGCATGAATCTGATGGGCCTTGCCCAAATCTCCCACGGTAGTGGGTCCGAATGATCCAGATTCTCTAGTTCTCTCCACTAGGCAGTCGCGCTGGTAGTGTGGCTCCCCACAAGTCCAATACCCCTTCTTTGGTCCAGTACTCTTGGTTCCCAAAGTAGAAGCTAACGGCCCACCGACCTGGAATCCTGGTCTGTTCTACTGGACATGCCTAAACTGCTACTGTTGTGGTCGATGTTGCTATTGAGGTCATGGTCCTCAGTAAGGATACTGTTGTTGAGGTGTTGGTCGCTGAGGTGTAGTGAAAGTGGATCCTCTCTAGAGGCCACGATATCCTGGCGTTTGTCTAGCTGGTGTCTGATCCTGCTACGCACCAGATGATACCTGCCCTGTTGGTCTGGCTGGAGTCCTTTTCTGACCCCCACTGATAAGATCGTCCTCCACTATGAGGACCTTCTGAACGACATCATGCAAGGTTCGCGGCATCATAATCCTAACCTTTGCACGAATGCTGACATTAAGGCCAAACAAGAACCTGTTGACCTTATGTTTCTTGGTATTAAGGTGCGGAGCATACCGAAGCAACTCCATAAAATGGGCCTCGTACTTGGGCACCATACGACCGCCCTGTTGCAAGGCATTGAACTTGTTGAGCTGACGCTCAATGAATTCCTCTGATAGGTACCTCTATCAAAACCGTTCCTCGAACAGTTCCCATGGAACGTCTTCGACGACCATGTTTAATTGTGGCAGGAGTGTCTTCCACCATAGAAGAGCGCTCCCCTTCAGTTGAAAGACCGCCATGCAGACCTTCATGTTGGAGGTATAGTCGTGAAGTGCAAAGCACATTGCCATATTCTCCAACCATGCCTTGGCGGCTGAGCTGTCCAGGGCACCAAAGAACTAAGGAAATTTGACCTTCTCGAGTTCGTAGTGAATGCTACTAGTACCGACCAGAGCGGGTGGTGGACCCTCACGGAGTGTCGATGCCCTGGCCTCATCTCTATCCAAACGGTTGATTAGTGCCTCATACATCCATTGAAATACCTCATCATCCCAACCACATCACCCACCATTATCTTCTCCTACCCGACAACCTGTTTGTCTCCCTGGGGTTAGACCTCTCAGGCGTGGATGCTACTAGGGGCGTCACGTCTCCTCCCCTAGCACCTCATCGTCTGCCTCCACAATGTCCTCTAACCATGATTACCTGGATGAATACAAGTCAACTTAATTAGCATTATTATAATCAAATAAATCATCAACGAAAGCCGTAGTGATCCCAAGTCGCGGGTCAAACCCACTCTGATACCATATGTAACGAACCCAATCGTTACGACTACAAGCGAAGCAAAAAGTGATTTTTTTTTTTGTTTTTAGGAAGGGAGGCAATGATGACAACAATTGAACCACACAACCTAACGACGAACACACGCATGCAAATCAGGGAACACACAACAACAAATCAATGCACTAGCAATACGAGCAACTAGGCGAAACATGCGTAAATAAAAAATATACAAACGACTACCCACCTGACACAAACATGACAATGCCTACAAGCTAAAGGACAATGTCCACAATCCCAACACAATGACCTCGACGGCCAGTAACCTAGGACCTCTATGGTGCGCACACCAAACGCATGAAGGTGTTACAACCCAAGCACCAACGACAACTACAACAAACAAACACCCACAACAGGTAGCACAGACTCCGACAAAGTTATCATTTGCCTCTATCCATTAGGGCGTGCAATGATCCCCTCATCAATAATCATGTCGTCGCCAGGTGATAGGCGCGACAACAACCGTGGCGCAAAAACATAACTGGACCCTCAACATAAGTCAAAATCAGCACGCTAGGAAATCAAGTTAACTATCTAACCCCTGATGACTAACCCTAGCACTCAATCGACAAGTCAACAAGACGACTATGAATTTCACACAACACAATAATTTCCTTGCGCAACAAAATCAATTTGTACATATTAAATTTAAACAATAGTTTGTCGCAACTATATTCCAATTCCCAATGTTAGATAAGTATAAATTGCTTTCCTTTAAAACTGAAACTAAATTGTTATCTAATGAAGTTTCTATCTTTTAAGACTCAAGCTGTACACCGAAAAAAATAGTTTTAGTGCAACTGAACACCAAGTTATTCACATAATAATAAATCGATTACAAGTAATTGATGTGACTTATCAATCAAATATATCGTTGGCATGCAAGCCACTGTCACATAATTCACATCTTAACAATAAAATAAAAGACGAGGAAAAACACTATAATCACTGTCTAAATAAAGGAGATACTGTATCTATATAAAAACGCTATCGACCATCCATTTGTTGTCTAAAAAGGCATGCTATTGTTGTGTAAAGAAATATAAAATATATTAGTGTTGTCTAAAATTTACTGTGTAAAATATACAATTAAAACTAAGACTATCACTTCACATATTACAGGTTGTTTATTACATTCACAATTAAAACACTGTCTATAATATGCTACCAATCAATAAATCGCTAATAACATTAATTCGATGTGATATATTATAAACATCGCTGACTAAAATAAACCAAAACGTTCTCTAACATTACCCAAAATTGTTGTCTACAATCACCCACGCTATTTAATAGTAGCTTAATAAATGCATGCATGCTGAATTAATATGATATGGCTGGATATTAAAACATGATAGCGTTGTAAAAAGAAATGAAATCGCTTACCCACCAATTAATAATGTTGTCAGTGTATTAAAACGCAGCCAAGGTACATGTAAAACTAAGAGTAAGTTAAATGATGATGCTGATAGGTGATAAATAGGTGAATAAAATATATGGAACACCGTCAATAAATATCACTAGATTGTTGTCATTTAATTTATAAGGAATAAATATAGGGAAACGTTGTCACTTGAGTTATGGAATAAATGTAGGGGAACGCTATCATTAAAATAATGTTCTGTGTCTACAGAAGTCGCCGGTAAAGCGGTGAAGGCACTAGGCGAATGGTAAAATGGAATTAAAACATAGTTTGATAGTAATCGTTGTGTTTTATCATTGGGAATGCCCAGACATTAAAAACGAAATGCCCAGACATGGATTCACTGAGTTTTATCAGTGAGAATGCCCAGACATTAAAAATGAAATGCCCAAGCATGGATTGGCTGAGCTTTATCACTGAGAACGCCCCGACATTAAAAACAGAATGCCCAGGCTTGGATTGGCTAAGTTTTATCACTAAGAACGCCCATACATTAAAAATGAAATGCCCAGGCTTGGATTGGCTGAGTTTTATCACTGAGAACGTCCAGACATCAAAAAAGAAATGCCCAAGAATTGAAGCGTCGGGTTTAGCACGACATTTGTGGTCAATAAAAGTGTGAAATCGCAGGCAATTAATGACTTAAATCTCAGCCAAAAGAAAGGTAATCTGCAGTCTAATACTGGTAATATTCGTAGTCAATGAATGATAAAAAAAAATGCAGACACAATATCCCTATAAAGCACAGTCCTTATTATATATTCGAATTGGCTATACAAATTTACAGTCAACCTATAAGTGGATATATAAATTCACAGTCATTATATGAAAATTGGTGGCAGTGAATTCAGATGGCCATATAACTTGCAGTCAAATTGTAAATGGATTTACCCATTTCACAGTCAATAATAGGATAAAAGAGCGTCGTCATACAATTGTTCACTATCAAATAAATGAATTTAATCACAGTCACAAAGTTTAAAAAGAAACACTGTCATTCAAGTGGACAACACTGAGATTCTTCCAGTCAAGAGATGGGAAGTGATAAGAAAATCGCAGAGAATTAAATACCCTCTGAAAACATAGAGGTGAAAAAAACGCAGAAGGTATTGAGTTGATCGCAGAGAGAAAAGATAAATAATACATATAGGTATTCAATCGCAAGAAGGCGCAAGAAAATCATTCAACCAGGAACAATCAACATGGGTAGACAGCTGGGAAAAACTATCATTCGCTCATCATCCATGCACAAAAAGCAAGGCATTAAAGTCTATAGGTCTATAAACACCGAAGTGACGACCATCGATTCGGCTCCTGGCCAACTGCTCAGGCATGGAATGATGATCTAGGGATAAGGACAGAAGAAAAAACACAATGTCCTCATAATAATCAATAAAAAAAAATAGAACAGTCATAGCAATCAAGGATCGGGTTTCCGAGGAAATCAATTCAATGTAGCGAGCGTAAAGCTATGATGACTTTAAGTTCTTGATTAAAAATGCTGAGTAAAACACATTTCTTTACACAATAGAAGTACAATAATGAAAGCGCAAGAACAATATTAATCTACCATTCAAAATAAAAGCATGCGTACCGTAGCCCAAGGTGACAACTCCGAGTCATTGTCCTGTGCATGCTCTGTCCAGCTCCTGCTTGTCGATCGATGTGACTTCACCGGTACCTCCCAGCCAACACTAGGGGTACTCTTCTCCCTCCTGAGCCCCTCGAGCCGCAAAGGGACCACACACACTAAACCAAAGAACAACTAGCACCCAACTCGCCTCGCAAGGTTGAGCTACCACTCGTTACTTGAGCTGGGTATCCCAACTCCCACAAGATAAGTCAGTCAAGACAAAAATTCCACAGCGTAACGTTACGCATAAAAGATCCGATCCATACTCCTCCTCTTCCATCCTTTTTATAGAGTTTCTAAGTGATTTCTTTCTCAAATTCCCATTTAATTTATTTTTCATTAATTTAATTCAGAAAAAACCTCCCCCGTACACATGTCACCCATCCCCCTAGTTGCACCAGAAATTAATTTCATTAATTATTTAATTACTCCTATTTCCCTCACCCTCCAAAAAGCATTCCTAAAAACCCTCCTTGGTTTCCCAATATTCCCTTACACATTCTAAATGACTTACGCCTTTACTAAATTCCTAGTTGATTTCATAATTAGAAAGTTCTTAAAGGCAAGATTCCTTACTATGTTAGTCATTCAACTTTTTCCTTACGTTTCCCTTTTTCTTTATGTTTCCCCTTTTTCCCTTAGTTTACTATTTCTTTTAAGTTTCCCTCTTTCCCCTTTTAATCTAAAACTCAAATTAGCAAGTGTAGAAAAACCACCTTTTACCCCTTTTTCCTTTTAATTAATAAAATTTAATTACCATATGAAAAAAAACAATCATTCCCTTTTAAAATTTTAATCCCCCAATGTAATTTGATTTTAATAAATTAATTGAATTTCTTACCCCCTTCTCGTCACATGTTTAATTATGATTATTATTTTTTACCACAAGTTCCACTTAGACCTAGATTTTTAATTTCGCTAGGCTGGGCAACATTTTTATTAGGGAAAAAATGTTTTTAAAACTTACTTGACACATAATTCATTCTAAGGTCGCCTAGGTTTATTCACTTATCATTCAAAAACACGACATTCCCTTCAAGACACACTAGGTGCTCCAAGGGTGCCAGTCGCCTCTTTTAGTTTTCATTGCGCGACGTGCCCTTTAGGACACACTAAGTGCTCCAAGGGTGCCACTCACCTTTTGAATGACTTGGTAGACATCAAAAACCCCTGGAGTCAATACTCCCTCAAGTGATCTTGTGGGAGACTAAGGGCTTCTAAGGAATAAGGCCCATGCCTTATTGCGTGCCCCTTAGAATCATCGTGAGCAACTGTCACAGTCTTCCCTCACGACATCATGGACCTTCTCGAACTAGGTAATCGTTAACCTACAGTCCGAGCCACGGCGGGAGTGCTAGTAGGCTGTGACAGGGTTGCTTTCCACACCTCTCCATTAAGGTCTCTGGTTGTCGTGAGTGACCCCTCTACTCCACATGTGAGTCTGTTCGGCAAGCTATCATGAGCCTACATCATCAACGAATCATGTTAGCAAAATGATCAATCATCATAACATCTAATCAGATATACATATGTCTTATCAACAATAATCAACCCGAAAGTCCACTCCCAGACTCGATCCAGTGTCCAAGGGTTTTCATCGATGCCTCTGCATCCTCGAGGTCCAAAGTCCTGCACACCGAGGAGAACCCAATCAATAGCACCTGTCTATGTAAATACCCAAAATATTATATCATCATATCCATAATGCCTCATAATCATAATCACATGGCCAATAGTATAATAATCCGGATCACTTGCAAGCAAGTGTCCTCAAAGAATAAGTTTGCTCAGTGCACGCAAGAGTGGGATGTTACAGTTTGGGCCCATTCCAAAATCCCAGTTCATTTTTAATTTGCAGTTAGTCACCTACCTTTCGTGAGCAACTAAGGACAAAGATGTTGGGGTTTACTATGATGTTTTTTTCGAAGGATTCGTTTCTTGTGATTACCAACAACGCCATTTAAGAGAATATTTTTTCCATCTAAGCATTGTTTTTTTAGTTAGGAACATTTTTTTTATTGTGGCAGGTAACAAGGAGGATAAAACAAATTTACGATGTTCTATTTCAAATTTCTCAATTTAGAATTTCCAGTGTTCTTCAAGTTTTATGATTTCTAATTTAGCGAGTTCATTTTTACATTTTCAGGAAGCCTTGTTGGTGACGGTTTTGGGTACAAATAGTATGCCATTTCTATTGCTCTACTTGTGACTTGGGCCTGGGCCTAGAAATAGAGAGATCCATCCTTTTAGTCAACATGCCAGATTTGACAAATACAGGCATTGACAAATGCAAAATGTTGTATAAAGCAGGTTGGAAAATTCCTTGGATAGATACACAAAATGTTTTCAATGAAATGCCTCTTCATCCTTAAGTTCTGCCTCCATATGGACAATGGACAACAGACACATCACTATTCTAAGATATGCCAAGTTATTTATGGGTAAAGGACAAGTTATTTTATTTTATGGGTAAAGATTTTCTTTATGCTGTAAGATGAGAAAAACCATCACCTGTTAGAAACTACCAGATTTGTGAAGTTCATAACATGAAAGCCATAAAAAAAAAGTACCATTTAATCTTTAGATGTTCGATCTATTAACATATAGGAATTATATACTATTGTTGGTTTATTGATATAGTATTGTTTGTTTGGTGGTGCAAAATATTGTGTCTTAACTTTTCATTACATAATGAGGACTAAACTACCATTTAATTTTTAGATGTTCAATCTATTAATGATCCAGGTGGATATTGGTGGCCACTCGCCTATTCCACTTGGACCCACACCATTGTTTCTTTCAGTTTTCCAGTTTCCTTAATTGTAGCACAATTTACTATTTTTAGCAGTTCTTCCGGTCCTGAACTTCTGGAGCTGTTTTGAAGCCCTAAACGACGTTTTTTGGGCATGAATGCTCCGACGAATATAAGTCCGTTTTAGACTCAATATTCATTTTCAGCAGTGTATTCCTCGGATAAATATTTCTAACGATGTATCATGTGCGTCAAATGGAGATAGTATGCCAAAGTTACGACCCCGGGAAATTGATGTACTAATTTACCCCAACGGGGCCCATATTCTGGCGTTTCATCTCATAGGGTTAGGTTTTTGGATGTTTAGGGTTTTCCATTGTTTCTCAATAATATATAGACCTTCGAGCCTCATTGTAACACAGATTTCAGAGGCCAGTAGCCACCACATCTCTTCTCAGAGATAAACTACCAGCGCCCTAGCTAGTTTATTTCCATTTTGTCTGTAAGCATTTTTCAGTCATTTGTTATTAATGAAATGGAGTCTTATTTCCGTTGCATCTCTGTGTTTATGTGTATTTCTGTATTTCATTGTGTTCCTACATAAATCCGGATCAATGGTGATCCAGATTATTTTCGGCACGAAATGAGAGCAGAGATATAATAAAGAAATGCACAGAGATATCGCGTATATCTAGTAATATAACATAAATATATCAGAGATGCAACCATAAACATAGAGATACAGTAATAAATTATTTCTATTAATGAAATAAATGTATAGAGACTGTAAAAATACAGAGTGAAAGACTCGCTATAATGGTGGCAACTTATCTCTGAGAAGAGATGTGACGGCTACTCGCATTCACAAGAAGATAATTACAATGAGGCTCTGAAGGCCTTTTTACAATAAACGAGAATGCCAAAATTCCTAGACATCCAAAAACCTAACCCTGGGAGATGAAGCGCCAAAAGTCATGTGGGCCTCGTTTGGG
>WSFP011274088.1:0-51345 GCA_009831015.1 Picea engelmannii
CATATTTATTAGATCTGGTATCTTGCAGTGATGTTCATCCTTTATACAAATTTAATTTTGTTCATGATTTATGAACCATAATTTCTTATTATGAAGCTCAAGAGACTTGGTTGTTCATCCTTTATACAAATTTAATTTTGTCATGATTTATGAACGCTGATTTCTTATTATGAAGATCAAGAGACTTGGTTTTTATCTTCATAGTGTTTATATCATTTCTTTGAATTTGCAACAACAAAGATATGGTTTTGATCTTCTAACTTCAGATTAATGAGTCCCTTCTCATATATCCTTGTAATATACCAACCTTCTCTTATTATTAGTCTTTGTATTGCTCCATTTTTCTTTTTAAAATTATTTATGTCTATACTTTTTAATAGAATTGATATATTTAAGGGATCTTCTACTATCCCCTAGTGATTTAAGCAACAAACTTCGTCTCTAGTCTAAATTATTTTGAGCCTTGAGTGGTTTTTGTTAATGTTTGAAGTAGTGATAGAATTCTAATTCTATATCTCTAGTCCAAATTCTTTTCATCATTGAATGGTTTTTGGTAATGTTTGAAGTAGTGATAGGGAACTCTCATTCTTCATATTAATAAGCATATTCTTATACATTAATTACCTTATCATAGCCTTAATTTTAATGGGTTTTTAAAACGAGGATTGGATAAGGTGTATTGCCTCATCATTTTCTCCAAAATACTACAACCCCAAACCTCACACCCATAAAGAATCAATGAGGTAAAAAACGTGTCAAAAAAAACTATTTTTTTCTCAAAACCAATTGTTTTCTATACCATACAATTTTTTTCATCATCCATTAGTATTTTTTTATAACACTACAATTCAATTTTAGATTGTAATGAAATTTAATTCCAAAATGCTTATAAAAATGATTTCTTCCAGGATGTTATTATGATACATAAAATCACGATTTATGGTTTTCCTGAGTTTTATTATTTTTACCTTTATTTTATCCATACATGATATATATGGCTAATAAAATAAAATCAATAACACTAATAAAAAAATAATTGAAAATAATGACTTTTGACGTAAGAAACCCTACTAAAAAAAGTCTACCAATTAAAGAAATAATAGTGGAGGACCCAAAATGTTCGGTTGGGAGTGATGGAATATAGAGTTATCAACACAGGTTGATCACTGCCTAATTCATTCATCAGGAGAAATATGGCGGAGGATGATGTTTATGATGTAGAGCTAGTTAAGGCGATTTTCACTTGGAGGAATAAGAGAGTGGGTGAGGGGAGAAATACTAAGAGGCTAAATAGGTGCCTCTTGATGGAATCTTTGATATATGATCAGGTAAGGGTCCACTCTTGGGGTGAATCAGATCACTTCCTTGTCTTTCTTGAAATGTCAAGTATTGGGAGAAAGCCTCCAAGACCATTTAAGTTTAACCCTAATTGGATATATAATGAAGGGTTTTAAATTAGGTTAAATAGATGTGTGTTCCCTTTAATGGGACATCTAATTTCTAAGTAGAACTTCAATTTGAAGCTAATATAAAATAATAAAAAATAGGAATTCATTTTTTGGGCACACAAGAAGAAGTTTAAGGATGAGAAGGAGCTTCATGCATTGAAATCTAAATTGGAAGGGCTATATAATGTAGAGGAGGTTGGATTTCCATGTGAATATTTAAAGGTAGGGTTCATCAACTAGAGAAAAGGAGGAGGAATATGTCGGATGATAAAGAGGATGAATGGAGGATCAAAGAAGAGATGTATCATTAGTAAAAGGTGGCGATAACCCAAAAAAACATCATCAATACCCAATCCAATGAAATAATGTTCACACTATTTGGAGGGTTTCTAGGAATGATGGGCATGCGGTTTCCAATATTGAGGACATAACTCATATGGGTGTTAATCATTTAAAAAAAATGATAAGGAGGAAAGTAATACCACAATTATTCAGGTTATTAAAATGACATCCTATTTTATTATCTTTGATAATGAGGAATGCAATAGACGATTACTAGAGAAGATTCCAAGAGGAATTTCGTAAAGTCCTCCATTCATTTTATAATGATAAAATCCTAGGGTCTTGATGGATGGTCTATGGATTTTTTCTTGTGGTTCCCTAAAACTATTGAAGATAATCTCTTCATAGTTATTCAAGAGAATAAATCTTCTAGGAAGATCATAGTTGTTGTGTTTGTTTTGTCACTTGGGTGAGCAAAACAAGGGAACTTGCATGCCTAGTTGGGCCTACTAGATAAGACAGATGTTAGTGCATGGGTTAAACAAACCAAACACATGAAATAAACAACTAAATAAACTAAAACAACTAAGGAAATAAAACTAGAATGTATAAGAAACTTTTAGAACCATAAACAATCAATCAATGACCAAGATTATGCCACCAATGGATAGCTATATTAGTTGGAAAAACACCATAGAGAAATGAGGACTTATGAGTCCCCTCTTCCTCCTTGGGAGGGCTATTGAGTTCCCTAATGGAGAGCTCTTCTTACAATGGTAGAAAAAAAAACAAATGATGAAGAAATCAATGCCTATTCCCTCAAGAGGCAAGTGGAATGGCCTATTGGAATGTTTCTAGAATGCTCCAAGGAGAAAATAGGATTCTCAAGGGAGGATTGAGGCAGCATAAAAATACTATGAAAATCTTAATTTCTTAGTGCACCCATGACCTCCATTTATAGAATTTATTCAAGGCAATATTCAACTAGTTCTTGGTGTGAACAAGGGGCCCTTTAGGGTACCCTTTGGTCCTTGACCAACCCCCCATTCAGATTTAGCTCAGATCTGAAGGTCAAATCAAGTTGGGAGTTGGTCCATAAGTGGTTGAGGGGCTGACAAGAACCATAAATGTGTCATTCATAGGAGTGCATGAATTTTCTTGTACACAGTCGTGCATATGGTGCATTGTGAACTATACAGGCTTCTTTGGCCCGTGCATTGTTCACGCGCTTCCTTTAGTGAGTTTGCGCATGCCAATTTTTTCCCAATTGTATAGTTTTTTCCTTTTGGAAATGCATTTTGCTACTGCATGTGAACTAATAGTTGTTTGGCATTGTTTTATTTCTATAACCATTTGTATGTAATGTTGCAGATGAAATTTCAGTGATAACAGATGTCCCCTGATGTGTGAGGTTAGGAGCATATGTATAGCCAAAATACATCAATGTTTCTTTTACTGAGAGTGCCAGTGTAATGAAGAGTGCTAAGAGGAATTGCAAGAGCGATACGTCGGAGGGAGAGGGGAAATTGTGGGACCCAAATCTTTCTCTAGAGAGAAAAAAAAAATTGTATACAAATGAGGCAGGCATGCCCCATGCTTTTGTCATGTAACGCAAAATGTAAGACAATAAATAAAGTTGTATGTTGATGTAGATAACTGCAGCACCCTCCAGGATGGTTTGATAATGGAAAATGACAATTATGATGGTGAACATACTTTGAAAAGAGGCAAGGACACCTGTAATAAGTGTCGATGAGTCATAGGCATTGATGGCCTAACAAATTCAGAGGTCTTTGGTGGGTATAAAACAACTGCAATAGTCGCATAGTAAGACCCACTGTAACATGAGATTTTGCTGAAGTCAAATGTTATGGGGGTCAACGGAATCAGAGAGCATTGATGGTTCTCTCTGTTCCATCCGGGAATCCTCATTGTAAAGGTAATGAGAGTCAAGATAATGTTGCCCTTCGAGAAACTTTGTTGATGTCGACAGAAAGGGAGAAGCGACTCCAAGAAGCAAAGGGCTTCATGAAATCCATGGAGATAAGATCAGGAACTAATATGGAACATGCACTAAGTCACGATGTGGTGAGACTCAAGACTTCCCTTGGTTGGGGGTATGTTGGAAGGATGATTGGTAGCAACCGTAAAACTGTATCTAGTGTCAAGGGGATGACTAGACATGGGGTTAAATTGTGCCAGAGGCATGAAAAAGTGGACAAACTCTGAGATCAGGGGTACATGGACTGTGGGATACTCGAGGTTTATGAACGATGTTAGAATGAGTAAAGGAGAGTGGATGCCCCAACCAAGGGTGACACGGGTTGCATTTCCAGAAAAAGAAGGTCATTAATTGTGATGACAAAAAGCTAAGTAAATGCTGGAAACAAAGGCTTTTTAAAATTACCAAATAAATAAAGAATAATTTGGGATGAGTTTACATATACAAAAACAGGTGCCCCAGTGCGAGATGGCTTGGCTTGTGAGGGCACAAGTTGCGTGGAGAACTAATGGAGGGTGGGGGCCCCATGGGTGGGTTTCTATATGAGGTAAATGAATGGAGGAAAATCTATAGATGGAAAAACTGATTATGGATGAAATGGAGGGTTAATGATATCGCAGAGGTGCAATCAAATAGAACTGAGATGAGATAAAATGGGAGTCCATTGGGAAAGCTAGAAAAATTATGACAACGAGTATGTGGCTTATTCTCGAAAATGCGTAAGACTATAATGACTCCCATCCCTAGGGGGTGAAAGTAGCATGAGTGTCAAAGTACCAAGGGGAACTATGAATGGGACAACTCATGTGGGGGAGAGTTCTACCAGGTGACAGTACCAAAATGTAGCATAAGTGACAGTACTATAGAGACAGATGTAGGGACCCTAAAGGTGAATGTCGAAGGGTGTGATTGGGAGATGCAATTGATATTCAAAGGGAATTATTACATGCCAGTGTCGAAAATATACCTGAAGGGGTTTCGCTAGTTGTGATGACCAAGTACCTGCACACATTAAAACCGAATACCTGACGTGAACAATATCTGATCATAATGAATATATAACAATTATTTGATAATTTTGAACATGAGCATGCGTACCTGGACGTGATGTGAGAAAAATTCTCCCCTAGGGCTGAGAGAAGATGGTGACTCGGGGAATGTGACTATGTAGATGGTGGGACCCTGATCCTGTGGCTCAAGACGGATAAGGAAACAAAGACTTTGGGCTCCTGTAACTGAGTGTGGAAGTTTGGAAAAAGGGATTATATATGGATGAGATCTTGAAACTCGGTGCAGACGCGAATAATGCCCTTTTTTTGTTAATGGGGATGGGGTTGGAAACCCATGATGTATACGCAATGGGGTAAATGAATCCAACGACACATAACTTGTCAATTTCAGCTTTGATAGCCACAACTTTGGATGGGTGAAGTGGCCATTGCTTTTGATGGATTGGGGAGACATCTAGCCATGTGTCGATGTGATGTTCGACTATAGAAGGATTGAGGTCGGGAATCTCTGTATAGGACCAGGAAAAAATATCCTGGTATTCCTGAAAGAGAGCTTTGTAAGCTGTGAGTTCTTCAAGGGATCATGTAATGCCAATGGTGATTTCTTATATGATTCTTGTTTTGATGGAAATGTCGATTTTGATAGTGGGGGAGATATTGGCCATATTTCTTTCTTCAAAAGAATCGAGGGAAGGGATAGGGTTTTTGAGCCAATCTATATGCCTTGATAGAATAAAATCCTTGGTTTCAATTGCACATATGGAGGCTTGGCTAGGAGGGTCAAAGGATTCCTGTGAGAGAAAAAGCACTCTGTGATGGAGTGCATTCCATGGGAAATCGAGGGTAGTGAGTTTCTCCAATATATCTTTATCGCAGTGGAAAATGCGAGAATACAGGGGATCCAGGGAGGTAACATGGGTGACTATCAAAGTGTGATTATCCTCAAGTGGTGAAGACGTAGAAAGGATTCCACAAACTGGCTACAATGGCTCACTTGACATAAACCAAATGTCCAGACACTGTGGGGGATAAACTGTGATAGGGGGTAATATTTCCTGTGGGAAATGAACCGAAGAAGTGGGAGGATTTGGGGGAATATCCTCAAACAGTCTATTTATGAACCATGGAGAGGTGGGAAGTGAATCAGGTTCAGGGGAGGTGATGTTGACAATATCTAGAGGTTGCAGTACCAGTGGTGAGGTAATCGTCTATGGTTGGACAAGGTTTGAATGATGTCTTTGGTATGAAATTATCAGAGGAAATCAATATTTAAATTGAGCCAGTGAGTCACAGAGAGCGTAAGGGCATCTCATCCATTCGGGGACTGAGGTAGAGACATAATGGATGTCAGTGATGTGGGTACCCGAAAGTGGTGGTGGAAAGGGATCTTGCTGAAAGGTTTGGCGTACTTCTGTTAACGTCTGTCAAAACTGAGGTAGAGTTGGGAAATGATGAGTGTAGTGGCCATACTCTGAACATATGGCATAATATAATTTGGTTCGCAACCCTTTAATATCTGTAGTGGAGGACACGATCATAGTACTTGATGTGCTTGGTGAAGTGGCGAGTCATGTGGTTGCTCAAGGAAGTTGGATTAGATTGCGTAACTCAGGAAGAGAAGGACATCTATTAGTGGGGTGTCCTTCTCTTTTGCATAATGTGCAAGGAGTTTGAATTCGGGCAGGAAGTGGAGTGGTGGGATCTTTCTTCTTCCGTCTTCCCCCAAATGTGGTAGTGGTGCTAGAAATTGGGGGTGAGGGTGGCGTGGTCGGAGTTAGTACTGTAATCTACATCATGATTCCCTCTGACTAAGGAGGGAGGGATGGTTGAGGAACTATCGTGGGTGGGTGTAGATACCATACAGGGATGGCGAGCACCATGTTGAGAAGGGTAAGCGTCATGGTTACCTGAAATGATTGTACTCGTGGTGGGGGGTAGAGGAAGGGAATTTGAGTGATGGCTTGGGGGATTGTCTCCCAAACTAGGATTTTCCCCTGGGGGAGGGGGAAATCAGGGATAAGTGGTGTATTAGGCTTCTCAGGTAATCCATGAGGTAGAATTTCTTCAGCTAGTTGGACGTCGAGGTGTGGAGAGGCCTCAATGGGAGGAAAGGTGTCTCTGGTGTCAGTTCCATTAGAAGATATGACACACACTTGTGTTGAAGGGTGTATGAGAGGTGGTGCTCCATGGTATGCCCCCAACAAGGATGGGTCCTTGAAAAATATGGGGGCCATATCAATGAATGAATAAGCATCAAAAATAGTGTGGACAAGAGGTAATATGTTATCTATGTTGGCGGAATGGTTAGGCTGATAATGTGTAATTTGGTCGATGGTGATGATTTTCCCATTGTGGGGGAACATCATCATTTGAAACAAAGAAGAGGCCACTGCCTTCATAGCGTACATGTAGCTACGTCCAAACAAGATATTGTAATCGAGTAGGGCCTCTATAACCTCAATGTCGATGAGGATGGTTTTTTCCCCGAGTTCGATGGGGACATTTTGAAAGATCCCTTCAGGGGAGGATGGATGACCATCATAAGCTCTTAAACTGATGGTGGATGGTACTTGCTCAGGGGAGCCAAATTTTTTCCATACAGTTTTGGACATGATGCATGTGGATGCACCTTCATCAATGATACACTGATGAACTGTGATGTTCTGAATATTGTCTGGTATCTCAAAAGCTATCAGAGAGGGGAGATGAGGTTCTCCGCTATCTAGATCAAATGTGATGAGTCTAGTATCAGCTGGGTCGACTTCCCCCAAGGCAGAAAGTAAGGATTTATGTTGAGTTGGATAGGTTTGGAGGAACTCGAATACAGACATGGCTACAGGAGATTGCGCCAAGTCATCGACCAAACTGTAATTCTGTGCTACCCTAGCCTGAGGGTTGTTGGAATTTCGTCGTAATGGAATGCGAGGGATATGAATGGTAGGTTCAGCGTTAGGGCATGGAATCATCAAGGGTTTTTCGGATGTAGCTGGAGATTCTTCTGAAGTGGTGGGAGTAGATTTAGGGGGTGTGTTGTATTGATGATCGCACGTTTGCAGAATAATTTCTTCTTCACTAGTGAGGAGGATATTGCAATCTGTCGGATTTCCATGGTGGATGGGCCCTGGGTTTTGATATTGTCCCATTTTTGGTGGGGTAGGATGTACCTCTTGTTGGGTATTCATCACACCTTGGTGTTGAATAGGGTTTTGCAACACGTTTGGGGGTGGTTGTTGCAAATACTATTGTGGGGCCTGCTGAGGGGAAGCTGGTGCTAGAGGTCGTGGTGCATTCATTAATTCTATCATCCATTTAAAGTAAAAAATTTAGGGGAAATGGTGAGTATAATGTCCATGATCACTGCAAAGAGAGGAAGGGAAGTTTGTCTGTAGGATGTTGTTGTTGTTCCTCCCTTGGTGTTTGTTGTTATTGTCCCCTTGGGGGTTCTAGTTACCCTGATTCTGGTTCCCCCCAACAGGTTGGTTTTGTTGGGGGTTATTTCTACCTAGTCCTGGGTTATTATTGTTTCAATTTTTTCCTTTATTCTTGGCATTCTTTGACTCATGGGTTGGGTTTTCCATATTCAACTGTTCAAAAGTATGAAGTTGTTGAATGGGAGAGGGCTGAATAAATTTAACGCCGGCATGTGGTTGTCCTTGTGGAGGAGCAACCGGCTGTGGAGGACTAGAAAATGGAAAATATAGATTGTTTTGTGTTAACAATCCATAGGGTACATAGGAAGGCAAATCACTTTCACTATTGCCTAGGTTATATGCTGAGGTAGAATGGGAACCTGAACTTGGTTGAGAAGTTGGGTGCATGATGGGTGTCGACGAGGGTCCACTCATGGGTGACGGGGGAGCAACATGATATGGTTGTTGGTAAGGGGGAGGAGGGTAATAAGACGAACCTCCATATATCAATAGATATTGGGGTGTCCCATACATAGGTGGTGGTTGGATGTATGGTTTGTGGTGTGTCGTGGTACTAATCAACCCATCCGCAGTGTGAGACATGCCAGGTTTGTCCTGGCCAAATGGTATAGGTCTCAGTGCATCAGGTAATACTATGTATAGTTAACTAGACTGACCATAAATGAGGTCAAAGTGTTGATCCTTGCTGATGGATTCCTCTTCAGATTGGGGGAAGGTGGATGCCATATATTTATAAAGTATAGAGACGAGTGATTTTAGAAACCAATCTAGACGTTGTTCTTTGGTGGTTTCCTCTTTACATAAACTATGTCGTCGACGCCATTCATGAATGTGGTCGGAAATATGCATAGTTGAGGTTTGTTTTTACTCAGAGAGAAATTCTAAACCAATGTCATGACGAACTGGTAGTTGGAAAAACGCCAAAAAGGATTTGGCCAAGGATTCAAAAGTCACGTGGGACCCTGATTTTTCGTGCACATACCATTTGAATGATGGACCAATGAGTGCTCATTGAAATACCATTAAGTGGATGGAGTCATCCATGATGTTGTTTGAGGAGAAACATAAGTGGAAGGTCATGACATGGTTGGCATGATCTTCCCCCTATTTTCCTTCAAATTTTGGAATATTTGAAGGTGTAGGCATATTGGGCCATGTGGGGTCATGTAATATAGGATCATTCATGAGTTTACTCAAATCAGGAATGTTGAGAGACACCAAATATGGAATGGGGGGTGGTGGTGGAGGATTAGTTCCAACTGTGGTGTGAGTAGGTAGTGGACCTGACCCTTGAGGGGGATTTAGTGGGGTTCTATGTCTCCCTTGAGAAATATTTTCTCCCCTGCCTCCTTGTGAAGGAGAGCTAGTGGATGGATGGCCTTGGGAATTGGACCCAAGTAAAGTGGAACCAAGCAAAGTTGATCCCAAAATAGTGGCACTCATAGGGGTGTGAGATGGTTGAGTCAGTGAGTTGGTAAGACTAGGAACTCCTCCTAGAATAGGAGGGGGATTCTGCTAGCGTCTGGAATGATGAAGATTCTATGGGTCCCCTATGATGTCCAACTAGCAAAGTGAATGTGTGAAAATGGTGATGAGAGAAATAAATAAACAAGAGATTTATATATTTTGGAACTTCACAATATAACTCATAATTGCATGTAATCAAATGAGCATCATACATAAATCATATATAAATAAGCATACATGTGGGTAGGTGGATTTTGTCCACGTGGGAGAAAAAATAAAACAAATGCTCGTGTCCTAAAATACGTGTCGTCTTTCCTCTCAAATAGAACTGGACCTTCCAAGAGCACTCAATAGTGGGGTCTGAAGCCACTGAAAGAGGAACTAGTGAAGGATGAAATAATCAGTTATAATGAGGGGTAGAGGATTCATATCCCAAAATAGATGGCGATATTTCCCAATAGTCACACAAAATCTGATCAAGGTGCAATTGCAGCCCACAATTGCCACCTGGGTAGATGTCCTAAATTTGGCCACTAGGTATCTCGATCAAAGTGCAACATTTAGATTTTCGGCCACATAAATGGGTCACCAGATGGATCCCTTCCAAGAGTTGGGTGACTCAAGGGGGGACACACAGAGCAATCATACCTCGACCTTCAACCCTTCACAGGTATCTCCCTGCCTTATGGTGTAGGAACACTTGACTTGGAGGATTTTAAGGTTCCCTATTTTTCAACTTCTAATGTTTGAAAATGTGAGAACCAGATAACGGGGGGTTATTTGGATGACTAACCTCGAGATCCTACCTAGACTAAAAAAATTATTTTGGCACATCCTATGGAGAAAAACTTAGTGAGTTTTTAGAAAAATTTTAGATGTGGTGGGCTGAGAGATTAGGGGTGTGAATCAATCTCGTTTGTATTAAGTGGCTGTGGATAATTTCTTCAAGAAATAGTGGGATGTTTCAAAATTCCTTTGGAGAAAACCTACTTCAACCTCCACAATTCAAGATGGAAATTATGTGCATGAGGAGTGACTTTGTGTGTGAGCAAGTGATAAAATTTTCCAAATTTTAATAAGCTAGGTGTGAATTTGCAACATGTGGACTTCTTGTAGTCCTTACAAATATTTGTTACCTATCTTACTAAATGTCATTGGTACAACCTTGTGAAATTTTAAAATCCCTAAAGAAATATCATGTGAACATATGGGTCCTTACCAATCCTTTAAACTCCCTAATGTTGTTTACACTAAGAAAGATTAAAAAACTATCCTAGATTGCAAGCATGTGGGCATGTATGGGCCCATTACTTTGATCTTTAAACTCTCTTAGTGATGTAAACTAAGAAATAAATTTCAAGAAACTATCCTAAGTTTGCAACATGTGGGCATGTATGGGCCCTTACAAATTTAAGATGATTTCAAAAAGAAACTAAGAGGAGCCCTAGGTGGGCTTTGTTCTCTCCTAAAGATTTTGTTAAGGGAGATGAAATGTCCCCTTAACCACCTTTTTGATTCTCAAGATCGCTCTATGGTGAAAGAGAAGAGCATACTCAATGATCAAAGTTGATTTCTGGTCCCAATGCAAGTGTTTTTATATGTGATAGAAAATGATCTCAACTTATATTTTACAAACCAAACAAGCCATCCATGTGGAAAACAAAGAAAAAGAGGAGAATATATTGTTATTTTTACCCCCTAAGTGCCTATGTTTAGCTAACCTTTCATATGGGAATGGAGTCTAAGTGGAGTGCATTTAAAATTTGCATGAAAGAAATAATTTGAAGGCTAGGGGCCTTCAAATCATCACAAAAAACCCTTACAATTTTTAAACTCTGGAAATGTGCGTAGGTTATAGTTCAAATAGAGGCATTGTGGGCACACAGTGCGCAAAGAACAAAAGAATTTTGGGTGAACAGTGCACAGAGAAAAGAATCATTTTGGGTGCACAGTGCATTGAGCACATGTTTGTGGGATGGAATACCTACGCACGTTCTGATACGCATTGGGGGGGAATTTTTTGAGTGTAATTATCCTCCTCCAACTCAAAATCTAGCTCTTGAAAGGTAAGGCTAGGTCGATTTTGGTACCTCCAGGACAAATGGACAAAAAATAAGTTTTCTCTAAGCCAAAATAGGGTGGAAATTGATACCTTTCCCCAGTATGGTCGCCAATCTATTGTGTCTATTTCATCACTTGGGTAAGAAAAACAAGGGCACTTGCATGCCTAGTTGGGCCTGCTAGACAAAACAGATGTTATTAGATGGGTTAAACAAACCAAACACATGAAATAAACAACTAAATAAACTAAAACAACTAAGGAAATAAAACTAGAAAGCATAAGAAACGTTTAGAACCATAAAAAAATCAACCAATGACCAAGATTATGCCACCAATGGATAACTATATTAGTTGAAAAAACACCATAGAGAAATGAGGACTTATGAGTCCCCTCTTCCTCCTTGGGAGGGCTCTTGATTTCCCTAATGGAGATATCTTCTTACAATGGTAGAAAACAAAGAAAATGATGAAGAAATCAATGCCTATTCCCTCAAGAGGTGAGTGGAATGGCCTATTGGAATGTTTCTAGAATTCTCCAAGGAGAAAAGTGGATTCTCAATGGAGGATTGAGGCAACATAACAATACTATGAAAATATTAATTTCTTAGTGCACTCATTGCCTCCATTTATAGCATTTATTCAAGGCAATATTCAACTGGTTCTTGGTGTGAACAAGGGGCCCTTTAGGTCACCCTTTAGTCCTTGACCAACCCCCCATTCATATTTGGCTTAGATATGAAGGTAAAATCAAGTTGGGAGCTAGTCCATAAGTGGTTGAGGATCTGACAAGAACCATAAATGTGTCATTCACAAGAGTGCACATATTTTCTTGTACACAGTCGCGCATATGGAGCAATATGTTCTCTACGAGATTCTTTGGCCTGCTCACTATGCACGCGCTTCCTTTAGTGAGTTTGCGCATGTCAATTTTTTCCCAATTTTATAGTTTTTTCCTTTTGGAAATGCATTTTGGTGTTGCAGGTGAACTAATAGTTGTTTGGCATTGTTGTATTTCTGTAACCATTTGCGTGCAATGTTGCAGATGAAATTTCAGTGATAACAATATCTATCTTGTATTAAATCTAATAATCCTTATTCATTTCAATAATTTGTTCCTATTTCTTATCTGGATTATTTTCAGAAAAAAATAAAAGAAGAGATATCACAATGAAATACACATAAAAATTGTCAGAAACAAAGAAATATATCAATACTTGATTTCTATTAATGAACGAAATGTACAAAGACTATAAAAATACAGAGTTTAAGACTCACTATAATGGTGGCAACTTTATCTCTGAGAGGAGATGTGTAGGGATTTAATATAGCCCCATAAGTGCAGAATCCACAATTAAAAAGTAATGTCCCCATTACAGAGAAACGTGTTGAACTGAAAATTGTGAAGATGAGCAAGTTGGAATTTGGAATAGGTGGGTGGCCACCAATATCCACCTGGATCAATCCTCCCCTCTTAGGAAGCAATGTTATACCTTGTGTTGACTTCCCGGGGAAGAGGGGAAAGCATTTTCTGAATTTGAATCTTGGTGAGTTGTGTGCCTTGTTGGAGAAGTTGCACTGCTTGGTCTGTGGAAGGCTGCCACGAACCTGTTGCTGGTTGGGTTGAATCTGTTCCACCAACTTATTGTCTCTAGGATTAATGGGGCATTGTTTAGGCACCATTTTAGGTGAAGAAACAAATTCTTCTTTCTATTCCATAATCTTCTTCTACTAGATAGAATGTGTTGAGGCTATAGTGGTTGTAGTGGCCTTCTGGGCACCCTTTGAATAGACTGTGAAGAGGATGAATTTTGAATTATGAGAGATTACCTTGCAACATTGTTTTGGTGGAAAAATAGTCAAAACTACATCTGGTATCCTGTAGAGTTGACCCCCCAAAGTAATAATGACACTACGAGGTCGAGACTCATAAAAAACATGACATTTACACATATATGGTTGTCCTAAAACAACATTAGAAACATCAAGAGGGGAAACATCACACACACTACCTCATCCTTGAAGTGATAGATGCCATAGGACAGGAGGAAATGTTGGCTGACACGAAGATCTCATCCCTGGTGAAGCCACCCGATGTTGTATGGTTGTGGGTGTGGTGTTGTCTACAACCCAAATTGTTTGGAAACCTTATATGATATGAGGTTCTTCTGGATACCACTATCAACAATGAAATGCAACAGGGTCCCCTTCACCCACATCTGTGAATGAAAAATGCACTCCCGCTCCTTAGGATCTGTTGGTTCTTCTCGTTGAATTGTTTCATTCACGATAATAGTAGTGGGGTCTACGACGATGATATGTCTATTTTCAATATTTTCTGGATCAAATTCTGAATTAGGGTTTGACTCCTTGTCTTTAACCTCGAACACCAATGACTATTTCGAGCGACATTCATTGATGTTGTGCCAAGGGATTTTTTGGAAGTTGCACCACTTCCCAGTGTCATTCTTCTTCATTCCTTTACCCTTATTTTCCTGTGTCTTAGACTCGTTGTCAGAAGGTTGTTGGTTAGGGCTATCTTTACCATGCTTTGGTTGTTGTGTATTTGCAGACTCAAAATCCCATTTGTTCTAGTGCCTAAATTTTTTCTTGATTTTGACAACATATCGATAGGAAAGTCCCAATGATGAGATGTTTAGGAAATCCATTTTAGTTTGACTGTCCCTATATAGAGCCCCACGATATTTCAAAACAAATTGTCGCTTAGAGTCTTTGATACCCAGCTTGGTGTGTAAGGTATGGAAAGTATTTGTGAACTCCAACACTATTTGTCTCTTCTCTTTCTGCAGTGTGGTCCATCTCATGTATTGGTCTTCATAGTTATCAACAGGGTAGTATTTTTCCTTGACCACATCCAAAAAAAAATACCAAGTGGGATCAACCCCATATATACCAGATTCCTCTGTGGAAATTTGCTCCCAGTAAGTTTCCCACCAATGTTTGACATGGGGGAGAGACTTGAGGAGTGAAAAGGTGATCTTTTCCTTGACAATTTTTTTTTGAATAGAGAAATAACATTCTATCATATTCAACCATTTTTATAAGGCATTTTCATCTATCTGAACTTCAAATAAAGGAATATCAAAATTAACTTGTACCTCGGAGGGAGAGGTTCCTCCAAAGTGGTCTCTTGATAAATATGCGCCTGTTTCTATCGACTGACATTGAAAGATGTGGGAAAAATTATCCATCATTTCATCCCTCTTTCACGCGAGAGCTTGCTCAAGCAACAAGTTAATAAAATCTTCTTCTTCGTCGTTTTTATTTCCTACTGCCATAGAGGGTTTCTTGGGAGTGAAAGAGCAATTTTCCTCAAGAGAGACAAGCTCAAGACCCAACTTGCTATACTCAGACCTCGTTGGGGACATGCACTGGAAAAAAATCAAGAGGAGGCTACTCTGATCCCACTGATCCATATTATTTTCAAAAAAAAATGAAAATAGAGATATTAAAATGAAATACACATAAAAATTTCCAAAAACAGAGAAATACAACAACACATGATTTCTATTAATGAAAAAAATGTATAGAGACTATAAAAATATAGAGTGCAAAACTCGTTAGAATGGTGACAACTTTATCTCTGAGAAGAGATGTGACGGCTACGCTCATTCACTAGAACATGATTACAATGAGGTTGTGAAGGATTTTTTTATGATAAAAATGAATTCCAAAACCCTAGACATCCAAAAACCTGACCCTAGGAGATGAAGCGCCAAAAGTCATGTGGGCCGCGTTAGGTTAACTAAGTACATTAACTTCTCGGGTTCATAACGTTTGCATACGATCTTCGTTTTAGGCCTGTGATAGCCCGTTGGAAAGGTATTTTCAAGAACTATGAATTTTGTCGTCAAACTCTGACTCTATCCATATTTTGAATATGTAAATAAAATAAAACACTATTTAGATCCCCAAAACAGCCTTGGAAGTACATAAATATGTACTTACATGAAAACTTCAAAAATATGCCAGTTGGAATAGGTGGGAGGACACCAATAACCACCTCGATGTTGTGTAAATCTCCAGGAAAACCCTGTAACTACATAATCCATAAATACAAAGAAATGTCTCCATTACAAAGAAACGTGTTGAAATGAAAACTTTCAAGATGAGCCAATTGGAATTTGGAATAGGTGGGTGGCCACCAATAACCACCTGGATCAATTTCTCTATGTAATTGCATTTATAATATTATGGACAAATTCATTGATACGAGGGTAAATAATATATTATCTATCTCCATGTCTAATGAATAGTTTGGTTTTCTATTAGGTAGTAATATCCATGAATCCATTAGATTAGCATAGGAAGGCCTTCATTCAATCAACACCCAAGGATTGCAAGCTATGGTGGTTAAAATAGATATTTCAAAGGCTTATGATAGGTTTGGTTGGTTGTACTTAAGAATGAAGCTAATTTATTTGGTTATTTTTTTCACTTTTCTAACTGCATAATGAGTTGTGTTACTTTAGTGTCTTTTTTTCTTTAATAAATAGCTCAACTTTATAATTCTTTAGGACTAGCAAGGGGTACCTTCTAGAAATCATGCTTTTTCTCATAGTGGTTGAGGGTTTGAGTAAGGATTTGTTGGAGGCAAGGAGATTAGGGTCATTCAAATGGATTAAGATAGGTGGATCTCTATATTTATCTCATTTATTTTTTATGGATGACATTTTTCTGTTCTATAATGGTTATGTTATCACTCTATAATTTTCCTTGGATGTGGAAGGAAAACCCAGAGGTAACCACAAACCAACTTGTGGATTGAAGGCTAGACATTCCAACCTAAAGAGGGCTCCCTTTGATAACTCATCCACAGAAAATACTGGTTATTTAATAAGCACAATGGCTAGATCTTCAGTTAAGTGAGGTTTTCATAATATGGTGGTATGGTTGAGTGAAACACCCATTGGGCATGGAGTCATAATAAAGTTTTGTCAAATTAAATCTTTCAAAACTAGATAATATGAAAAAATGCACTTCAAAGGCTAGGTAGCTAGCAGTCTTCGAGTTATCATAGTTATTGTAGTATGGTGGTGAGACGAAAGAAACACATCAATTATAACAAAGCACCTTTCTGTGGATGAATTATGTTACAATATCAGAAGATTAATGTAGATGTGACATAAATAACATCAACGATGAATTATATATCTATAATCATCCATTCAAAATATAATAATAAACATAATGATAAATGAGATGGAAAAAATTAACGAAGAGAACACAATACAGATTACCAAAACAAGAATCTCTGAGACAAAATGTCCAAGAATTTTTTCTCAAAATCTTTTCATTAACACCAAAACTGAATACACAATGTCAAAATCTTTAGGGTTTCTCATTCTAACTCAATAGAGTAGAAATCATTAGGGTTTCTCATTCTAGAAGGAGTTACAACTTATTACAACTGATTACTAACTAATTTCCACATAGTCCTATATTTTAGGGTTTAAATTCTTGACTAATTCATACAACCATAACATATTTCGATTACATATATTTAATGGAAAAACAGTTTATCTGTCGATTTTGATAATGACTTGACAAACTCATCACATATGGATGTTGAATATTCTTTGACATGGGTTGATTGTGTGATTTCACAATGACCATGAGACTTTTTGTGAATTCTCCATGTTCAGCAGTTCCACAACAAATATGGTAAAGTTGTGAAATCCTTGTTCCCGACTGTTGATGTTGAAAAATTTCTCTAGGTTTGATCTAGCATCTCCAAAATTTAGGAAACCTCACAAAAAAACAAAAAACATGATATATCATGAGTATTACCAAATCATTCCACTGCAACTTGAGCCAACAAATTCAGATTCTTCTTTGTAGTTTGTTCCTTCCTTAATCTTTCCTTTTCCTGTATAGTTCTATTTTGTATATACAATTTTTGAACTTGTCTATGTAGGGGAAGCAACCTCTCAACCATCTTCTTGTTGTTTTCCAAGGCTCCTTCACACAAATATGAGTATTATGCTATCTTTCTTTTCATTTGTCTATTTTCTTCCCTCAGTTGTACAATCACATCATGAGATTCCTTTAACTATTTCTTGAGTATTTTAATTGTCATGTTATATTTTTCTGAAGGAGATTGAGCTTCAAAAACGTTTTCAACAACACACTGAACATGTATCTCAGGTCTGGTCTCTTCATCATGAGTTTGTCTCCTTGTTGTTGATTTGGTCACAAGTCTACTAGGTTTTTCTTTGTCAAGTAATTCTGGACTGAACATCACTTTTTTACTTGGTGGAGTTTGTACTTCCACAATATCCTCAACTTCATGACAGAGAGATGCTTCATCTACATGGATTAATTTTTTCACAACTGACCTAGTTAGGGGTCTCTTGGGTTTTTCCATTTTTGTTGCTTCAGGAGTGAAAAGGAGATTTTTTCCTTTCATATTTCCTTTCTTACTATCAAGGGTTTATTCAATGTTTATAGTTGTCTTTATATAATTTTTTAATGTCTCTTTGCCCCTTTCCTTCTCCTTAGATCCTTTACTGAAAGAAATTATGGTTGTAGTCTCATGGGTTTCAATTACAATAGGCTCTTGTTCTTTATCTTTTCCTCTTTTTCTTTTCAAAATGATAGAGACTTCTTTATCATTTTTGGAAGGGGTACTTCCCTTAGATGGTGGAGAACTGGTGGCCTCTGCACAAAACCCTGTTGTAGACAAAAGGGAGCCCATTCTAGATTTGTTTTCCCAAGCTCCTCAACGACTAAAAGTTTGATAAGATCAAAATGAAAGAGACTAGGTTCGACTTGATTAGAACTCACTTGTTCTTTGTTATCCATCTTCTCCAAGATTCTACAAAGATAATATGGAATATTTATATATTTCTTACCTATGAAATGCATGAGTAGTTTGATATGGTATAGGTATACCATGTTGAAACGTCCATCACAAGTGAAATATCTCTAGATTACTCGCATCAACTTGTCATGGTGTTCTAGCATATGATTACTAGGCACCCCTTTCGACATGTTTCTGTTTTTATATTCTGGCTAAAAATAATCATTAAAGTATGAAGAATCCAGAGCCATCCCCTCAAAACATCTTTCACCTTGCAGGGGCATTTCTGTAGTTGTTGCAATTGTCTTCTATGTGACCTGATATTTCAATGATCGAGCTCTTGTTTTGAATCCATTAAAATTCATGGAATTTTTTTTAGCTACCTCCATGTGACCTCCTTTCATATTTAAGAAAAAGGTGAGGAATCCCACTATTTGAAAATATTCTTTGAAGATGGGATTTGAATCCATTAATTGCAGACCTTGGGGTTCGAACCTCACTATATCAACTCCCTTGTATATCTTCTTCTTTTGCTTGGCATGCTTGTCATGTTCCATGGTTTTTGGTGGAGAGTAATATGATGATGGTGGGTTTAGGTGGTAGCAAGGATTAATAAGCGTACAAGAAATAAGAGACAAGGCTTTAGCAATAAGAAATTTCATAGAAAACTAGACATAAATTTCACAACAAACTGGATTTTGAACAGTGAATAAGAGTTTAGCAGCAAACAAGGATAGAAAAGTTTTGATAGCATAGAGTTAAAGAAACTAAGAAATATGTAATAGAAAAAAAATATTCAATGGATTCCAAGGATTAAACAAAGATCTATAATTTAGTAGCAGATTGAACTTTTGCAGCAAATAGGAATTTTCACAGCGAGCTACAGTTTCACAACAAACTAGAATTTTGATGATTTGAAAAAAAAAGGAAATAAAACATGACCCCATAAAACCAATGGACAAGGACAACAATGACTCCCATTACTGACTCTCATGATTGACTAGTCATTATGGAGATAGGTTAATTCTACAGTGATTTGACATTGACATTTGGGTCGCTTTGAAATGCTAGGAGGTTTTGCAACATAATTTAAATTGATTGGTTGTAAGTCCTTTAAAGGTACAAATTGAATTAGAAATACTAAGTAACCTTTAGTACATGTTGTATCATGCTCTCGTGACTCTTTAGAGACATAATGTAACAACTTAAGACTCACCCTTTCAAATGATGACAAAGGACTATGGGATAATAATGTGACAAAACTGACTTGACCTTGAACAAGACTAACCAATCATCTTATGACTTGAAATGATGATCTAACTCTTAGACATTATCTAATCAAACCCGAAACTTGACTTATAAATGAGTGAAACCAAGACAACTCATCATGGAAAAGTAACCCTAGGACTTTGACACACGATCTTTAAGAGACCAGGGCATGACCACAAGACTCAACAACAAAAAAACAAGATGTTTTGACTTTGTAAATTTATACACACTAACAGGTTCTATAAGAGATTCTTTAATATTAAAGGAGTTAATTTATCTATAATTTATTGCATCTAATATGGAAATCGATGTAGGTAAGTCAATAATATATTTATCAAGGATTGAATATGATAACGCAAGCTTTATTTCTTAGTTATCTTATTTTAATCACGGTTTAATTCAAAATGGACTTAAATATCTTAGGTTTTATATTAAGTCAAATGATTATATAAAACAAGATTGGGAATGGCTGGTAGCTAAAGTTGAAAAAAGGATTTCATTTTGGTGTAACAATTTCTTATCAGGGGGTTGGCTAAGTCAGTTTTAGATGCCATTTTAGTGTATGGAATGTCCATATATTAAATCCCAAAGTATGTTCTTGAGAGAATAAGAAGGATTTGATTCAAATTCCTCTAGTCTAGGGATAAAGAAAAGTGTGGTATAATGTGCATTAAAGGGGAAAAATGGTAATTCCCAAGGAATTTACTAGATGGGGTCTTTAAAATATCCACCTTTTTTCAAAATCTCTAGCCACAAAGTGTAGGTGGAGACTAATTATATGTGAGGGATTGTTGGATATACATTTTATTCAAAAATATGTTGAGCATAATGATGTGGAATCCTAGATAAAAAATGATACAATACAAATATTTCCATAATGCTTCTATAATTTGGAAACCAATTGTAATGTATTTTCCTTTGATTGGTAGGTGTCTAGTATCGAAGGCGGGTAAGGGGGAAAGAGTCAAGGTTTTTGAGGACTCGGGGATATGATGTGATGTGAACTATAGTATTACAATTAATTTGGTGAATACTTTGATGGTAAGGTATTATTTACTCTAAGCCAAGTGGAAAATCGTGATCTCACATCAATATGGAGGAAAAAGTAGAAGTCAACAATAGTAATTGGATTATGTAATGAGGATGTTATATTCTAGGATAAATAAATTTATTCTCCATGGGCCAATCAAATTTCTCTAAAGGATTATGAGGACGATGAAGTGGATCTAGTGGTCCACTGCATGAGAACACCATGTATGCATAACATAATTCCATATAACCATAATAAATAATATTTTATTTACTATCCATTTTACATATTTACTTCACATCATATGCGATACAATACATGTATATAAATACATGTGGGGAATGGTAATTCATGTCCTTGGAAAAGTTAATGACTTATCATAGAACAAAGGTCATGACTTATTATAGAGTTATCATTTACATTATAATTCTTATTTACATAATAAAAATCCTATAACATAAATTATTAAATGATAAGAAATGTAATATACTTTAGGTATATTTGTAATGATCCAAATGCTCAAAATATCATAAAATAATAAAAGTACACACCATGTAAAGAATGTGAGTGTGGATCACAACTCCAATATAGATAAGTTACATAATAACTCCTTAAATAATAGGGGAACCCCCTCCAACTAAACAAATACCATTCATACTTCACAATTCACATCCCCCAATAATGAATACATGATCTCTTATATATAGTTGATCACACTTGCACATGAGACCCCTTTACTACTAAGCCAACCCTATTACATATATATTTACATATTACATGTACATTTAGGCCCATATATACCCCCCATTTGGGTCATATCATATACATTTATCCATATATATTCCTCCCTTGGGGTCATATCATATACATTTAGCCATATATATACCCCCTTGGGTCATAACACAGTACCCTCCTTCAAAAATAGTTTTCCTCAAAGCTTTGCAATTAAAGGCTTCACATGTGATGAGACCATGTAATATGATTTTCTTATGTTCTTGATTTTTTCATTCCATTGTTGATGATCTATCCATCCAAAATCAATTATTTTCAATCTTAATCCTTGGTGTCTAGTTGTTGCATAATTTTCTTTCCGTTGATTCCATGTATTGTTGTTGAAGCTTCTCCAATTTTTAGTGGTTGTTGGTCTCTAATAATATCGTTTTGAAGAGTAGTTTGGTGATGCCTTGTTCCATGAATATTGAAAATTATTCCATATTCTTCCTTGATAATGTTGATATCATTCTTCTTGTCTTCCTTTAAATGTTTCTTGGTAATGAGGGTGTCGATATGATTTCACATTTGACGGTCTTCCTTCACTTTTCACATGCATTTCATCTATCTTATTTTTAGAGACAATGGTATCCTTGAGCATCTTTGCTTGGCCTTTGATTACTCTATCCTTGGATATAATACCATCATACTTGGCATGTACATCCTCTAGATGGAGTTCAACTTCTTCAAGTATCTTCTGGTGACCTTCTTGAATCTTTTCTTCTTCTCTTTTTGAAGTTGCAATGTCACCCCATTTATCAAATTTTGTCTTCCTTCTTCAATTATCGTTTGCATTTCTGATTTTACCTCATTAGTATTTAGGGATTCGTAAACCTTCTTGAAAATTTCATTTTCAAGTGTTTTGGTGGATTCTTCATCCAAGATCCTTTCTTTTTCTTGATTTTGAAAATGATTTTTTTCTTCTTTCAATCTCTTGAACTCATCTAATAGTTTCTCATTATGGTTTCGTAGTATACATATCTCTTCATATTTATTTTTCAAATATTTTCTTGACTCATCCTTTTCCCACTTGGATTTACTATTCTTTTATTTCTTTAAGTTCTTAGACCCTTAATGAGTTATTCATTAAGGGATTGCATCTTGGAAAAATCATCGTTTTTCTTCTTGATCTCTTCCTTTGCTTATTTTAAATCATCTTGAATTCTTTACATTTCCTCCATTTTTTATTCCTTGATTGATCTGGATTTAGGAGCGGAACAAACTAAATATAATAAAAACAGAGACATGAATAATAACACAAATATCCAGTGAACAATATATTCTATTGAATACATGAAATAGGATGAAACTGTAAAACTGTAGAACTGAAACACTTGATCGAATGGTGGTATCTATCTTTGAGAAGAGATGTGGCTTCTACGCACATCTATATGAGTAGAATGATTACAATGAGGATCTATATGCCTTTTTTATATTACTCATGAATGCCAAAACCCTAGACATCAAAAAAACTAACCCTAGCAAGTGAAACACCAAATGTCATGTGGGCCCCTATGGGTAAATTTGTACCTCAACTTCTAGGGGTTGTAACATTTGCATACAACCTCCATTTTAGGCGCGTGATATCCCATTGGAAAGGTATTCTAGATAAATACACATTGCGTCATCAAACTCTGACTCTGTCTACAATTTGACTATGGAGAGCCAAAAAAACATTGTTTAGGCCTCCAAAACGACCCTGGAAGGAAAACAAGATGTGCTGACATGAAACCATACAAATCAAGCCAGTTGGATTAGGTGATAGGCCACCAGTATCCACCTAGAATATGTGTAGGGATTTATACAACCCCATAAGTGTAAAAACCACAATTATAAAGAAGTATATAAGAACGTGGTGAACTAAAAATGGAAAAGAGGAGCCAGTTGGAATAGGCGAGTGGCCACTAATATACACCTGGATCAATCCTCCCCCATTAGGAAGAAATGGTCTCCATTGCGTTGAGTTGCCCCATCAGATGAGTAAAATTCTATTGGATTTGACCCCAAGTGAGCCACTTTCCTTGGTGTAGGAGTTTCCCTTCCTTGAAAACTGGATACACATGGATCCTCTATTGGCGAGTGCCCTTGACCTGTGTGTCCACGATATGATTAGTGGATGCTCGTGCCATGCAATTAGAGTTGATATCTGTTGGTGTTAGTTGTTCTACGATCTATGAGGTGTCCAATAATGGTGGAAAATATGGCCAAAAGAAGTCCACATTGAACACTGGGTGTAGGCCAAGGAAGGGTGGAGTGTTGAGCTCAAAAGAATTTCTACCCATAGCCTTGGTTATAGTTTAAGTCCCATAGAGAAGTGGGTGGATCTTCTGATGGGGCCCTGTGAGACACTCTTTTTGCAAATGTAACCAAACTTGGTCACCAACCTGAAACTGGTGTGGTACCCTATGTGGATCACGGCATTGCTTGTACTTGGCATTCAATTTCTACAAAATCTCCTGGACCTGTTGGTGGATGTGCTAAATCCTCTTAATGAATCTGGTGGATTTGTCGGTCTAAGACTGAACATGGGAAGATTCTGTCTTTGTGGTGGAAAGAGGTAGTGCAACATCAATGGGACCCAAGGGTTGGAATCCTAGCCCCACCTGAAAGGGGCTATGGTCGGTGGAGCGATGGAGAGTGATGTTGTAACTGTGTTGAACATAGGGGAGACTCTCATCCCATGTATGTGGATTCTTAGAGTTGTACATGTGCATGATGTGCACAATCATATGATTGATGAACTTTGTTTGGTCATCTATTTGGGGGTGCAAAGCAGTGGATTTAGTGAGCTTGGTGTCCAACAGTGACTAGAGACTGGACTAAAATGTGTTGAGGAAGCGGATGTCCCAATCAGAGATGATGGTTTTTGGTATCCTAAAATGGACCTACACTCATTCGAATAAGAGCTTGGAATTATATGTCATTGTGATATTCTTCTTGCAAGCTGTGAGGATGGACATCTTCAAAAACTGACCAACAACCACAAATACATAGTCATTTACCTGCTTGGTGGATGGAAGGCCAGACATGTAATCCATTGATATGGATTCCCAAGTATTCTTGGGAGTAGGAAGAGGGGTGTATAAACCTTTCTTATTGATGGTTTTCTTGGCAATGGCACAGGAAGTGCAAGATATGATATACTTTCTGACGTCTTGTCGAAGTTTTGGCCAATAAATTTTTTTCTAAAGAATGACCACAGTTTTCCATGCCAAAATGTCTTTCCATCTTATTGTAGTGGGATTACCAAATCATATTTGCACGCTCGCTTGTAGGAACACAAAGATGACCCAGATGGAATAATAGTCCATCCTGAATGTGAAAATCGATAATAGTCGTGCCTATACCCAAGAGCCGATAGGTGGTGGTGAAGTCTGCATCTTGATGATAAAGTTGAGGCCACTCATATGCCTCATGTCCACAGGAATGGAGCATAGTGGTGAGTGCAACCACATGAGGTTGAATGAGGCAGTCAACAACATGATTTGAGATCCCTATCTTATACATGATGTTGATATGGAACTGTTGCAGGTACCTGGACCACTTTTGATGGAGGTCGTTATGCAATTTCCCTTGTGTCTGTATGAACTGCAAAGGATTGTGATCAGTGTGGATGATCGTCTCCTTTCCCGAAATGTAATTTTTCCATTGACGACAGACTTGTACAATGGAATACATTTCCTTGTCATAGGTGGGGTATTTTTGGATAGTATCTAAGAGTGTCTCACTATGGTATGCCACCAGATGACTGTGTTGAGTGAGAATTGTGCCTACAACATAGTCAAATGCATCAATATCAATCTTGAACGGTTGTTGCAGATTGGTAAAGGAGAGTATTAGAATTGAGCACAAGTGATTCTTCAGATCATAGAATGCTTGTTGTTGTTCCTTCCTCCACACAAATGTTTCTCTACTACCTCCCTTGGTCACCTGGCTGAGGGCCCATGCAATATGGGAGAATCCCAGCACGAACCGTCGATAGAAGTTGACCAGTCCCAAGAAGCTTCAAATCTCAGTTAGTGTGGTCGGGGTTGGCCAGTCACACATGACTTGGATCTTAACTAGATCAACATGTACCCCATGTTCATCAACAATTTATCCCAAGTATTGGACCTTGTTCATGCCAAAAGAGCATTTTTCCAAGTTGGAATATAGCTTGTTCTTTTGCAGAGTGCTCAAAACCTACTGAATATGACGCATGTTCTCCTCCCAAGTTCTTCTGAAGATGAGGATGTCATAGAAATATACCACTACAAAATATTTGGTGAAGGGTCTCAATACATCATCCATCAACCTCATGAAAGTGGATGGTACATTTGTTAAACTAAAGGGTATGACCAACCATTCAAAGAGACCTTATTTAGATTTGAAGGTTGTCTTCCATACATTAGTTGGTTCGATGGGAACCTAGTGGTTGCCAAACTTTAGGTGAATCTTGGTGAAGAAAGTTTCCCCCTTGAGTTGGTCAAGAAGGTCATCAATCCTGGGAATTGGGTACCAGTTACTAACTATGATTTTCTTTAAGGAGTTACCAAGTCCCATCCTTCTTGTGCACCAATACAATCAAGATTCTGCAAGGGGAGGAGTTGGGTCTAATGTTCCCCTTTTGAAGAAGCTCTTTGATATGATGCTTGATTTCGTCATTTTCCATTAGTGAGCGACGATAGACTGGTTCATTAGGTAGAGGTGTACCGGGGGTCAAATCAATTGGATGCTTGATGTATCTGTATTCTTCCAATATCCCGTCCACTTGATTTTGCTTCAAAGAGAGGCTCTGTGTAGAGGCCAGGGATGTGGCGACAACCTTCTGCTTACTGTGACCATGGATCACAAAGAATATGAAATTTTTGGTCTGTTAAATGACCTTGTTGCATTGCTTCACAAAGATTAAAGAAATAACAGTAGGCGGTGCTACCTCTGGTATCCTGTAGAATTGTCTACCCAAAGTAATAATAACACTGTAGGGTCTAGAATCATACACAACATGATGCTTCCACAAATATGGTTGTCCTAAAATAACATCACAAACTTCAAGGGGAGAAGTATCACACATTACCTCATCTTTGAAAGGATTGATGTCGTAGGGAAGAAGACACTATTGGATGACACAAAGATATTTTCCTTGGAAAAGATAGCTGATGGTGTAGGGTTATGGGTGCAGTGTCATTGGAAGGTCCAGCCGCTTGATGACCTCTATTGAAATCAGGTTCTTCTGACAGCCACTATAAAAAATGAAATGAATAAGAGCCCCTTTCCCACATTTGTGAGTGAAAGAGGCGTTCCCCTTCCTCTAGTTATTTTGGTTTGCTTGGTTGGACTTTGGTGGTAGCTATAGTGGCACTGGGTTCAACATCGATAATCCTCTTCCTTCCTTCAAGATTTGGTTTGGAATCAAAATCAACCTCTGAATCGACATCCTTCAACTCAACCATGAGTGAATTCTTGGACTGGAATTATTCAGTGTTGAGCCAAGGGATTTTATGGTACTCACACCATTTTCCTATGTCCTTCTTCATCTTCTCATTTCCCTTCTTGTGTTGCGGCTTGGACTAGTAGTCCTGAGAGTGGCCATATCAAATCAGTCCCTTGCTGTGTGGATTGGGGCCACATTTTCCTTGATTCAACTATGAGGAGTTTGTAGATCCAAACTCTTTCCTCTTCTGCTTAAATTTATGCTCGATCTTGAAAGCGTATCTATAATCCATGCCCAGTGAGGCAATGTCTAGAAACTCCATTTCTGTTTGAATGTATCTGTGCAAAAAACCATGGTATTTTAGCACCATATTTCACTCACAGTCTTTGATACCCAATTTGGTGCATAGGGTATGGAAAATATTGGTGAAATCTGGTACTGTTTGGTCCCTTTCTTGACACAGGGTGGTTCATCTAGTGTAGTGGTCCTCGTAGCTTCCAACATGGAAGTATTGTTCTTTAATGGCGTCCCGGAAGGAATCCCATGTAGGGACCATAAAAAATATTGTAGATTCCTCTATGACCCTTTGTTCATAGTAAGTATCCCACCAATCCTTAACATGGGGGATGAACTTGAGGAGTGAAAAAGTAATATTTTCCCTATCATAAAAATTGTGGATAGAAAAATATCGTTCGAGCAGATTCAACCATTTATATACAACAACCACATCTATCAGTCCTTAAAATAATGGAATATAAAAATTTACCGTACCTTGAAGGGGGGTTTCATGGCCGCTTAATGAAGATGCTTCTACCATGGGTATTCATCGAAGGATCTGTGCAAAGTTGTCCATCATTTCGTTCCTTTTTCATGTGATGGATTCCTCGAGAAAATTTTTAATAGGATCTCCTGCTCCATCATCCTTATTTTCATCCCCCATGGGTTGTTGTCGGGCTTGAAGCGATCGATATTGCAATGACTCGATTGGTTCGAGCCCGAGCTTCTTGTACCTAGATCTTGTCAGGGACATGCATGAAGAAAAATAAATGAAGAGTAGACTATTGTTATAACCCTAAATTGCACCAGACATGCATACCTAGCATCAAGCCATCTTAATTGCTATTTTTTCCAAGCCATCATTGAACATATCTTCTAAAAAACCATTTTTTTGAAGATGTACGCACTCTGCACCACTACTGGTCATGTACACACGTGTGCTGCACCATTATAGCCCATGTATACTCACAAAAAGTGCAAAAAATAAAACAATGGCAAAGGGATACGGGTTTTTGGGCTGTTACCTAACCTTTTGACCACCCATAGTTGGTCACCGAACCAGATAACTATCTTTTTGGCCTATAAAATAAGGTTTTGGGGTCCCATTCCAAAACGAAGAATGAGAGGAAAGAAACTCTACCCATTTTAGTACTCCCCCTTTTCCCCAATATTTTGCAACCACAATGTGAGTTTGAGCAAGAATTCATTTTTCCTCCATTGCAAACCCTTGCCATTTCCATAGAGAGAATTGAGGAGGAGAAGAATACGTGGAATAAGTTGGTGAATGGTGAAGAGGAGCCTAGGACCGCGTTTGAGGAGTAGTTTCTGGTCTCATATTGTAAGTGACTTTGTGAGATTAATATAAAGAAATACTTTTTCCTTCTCGCCAAATGAAGTCTTCAATCTTTATGATTTATTTGTATTTTGGTTATGATATCTAACCCACTAATCCATATATAGAATGCATGATTGTAGTTTCTTGTTTGTATTTTGGTGAATGTAGGTTGGCCTTAGGAGGATATCTTCAGTCGAGAAACAACTGAGTGCAAAGGTATCAACACCGGACGCAAAGTTTAAGGTAAGCTTATCAAATCCTTATACTTTGTTTTTAATGTATGATTGTGGGGTAATGTCGGGATATTTTTTAAAAGTAGGAGACTTTAGATGGTTAGATATGCCTCCACTTTAGAACCCTAGTATAGTTCGTAGGGGGTTTTCCTGCTACATCAAAATTGGAGACCATACTAGGGAAACCTCTAGGGTTTTTTAGAGGATATTCTTTTTGGGTGTTTTAATTTGTTTAATTTCCTTTTTTGAGTTTTTGTAAGTGTATGAGTCTTTAATGGATTATGGTCTTCAATATCAGTACTCATTTCCTGGTTTTCTTGGCTGTTAGTTTTCATTTGTTTTGAGAAGTTACAGAGGTGTACACAACCTGTAGTGGGTCTTCACGCGTACATACACACCCTACCTTTGGATAGCCCGCGTACATATGCAGGCTGGTAAAGTGTCAGTAGTGTTGAGAAAATATTTTTTAAAGAAGAGGCATTCATCCTCTTCCTTGTCAGAAGTCATACTTCTCTGGGATTTTCTTGATCTAGTCCTGATGTTTGTTATAACAATCTGTAGCCTAGGTCTGACCTCAACATATCTTTTTCTTATCAAAGGTTTCTTGTGTTTTCTTTATTAGGGTTTTTTGGATGAGTTTGTGAGTGTGTTTTGGTCTACCTTTTTGGTATTGTCAGTGACTCCCTGCGATCCGCAGTGGGCCATAAGTCATTTCTTGGTCTTGTCTTGTCTTCATTTTTCCATTTTTTTCTTTAGAAGAAAAGAAAAAAAAATCATTTTCAAGTTTCTTGTTTTGAAGCATAAAATAATAAAAAAAACGTTTTTCATTTCTTTGTTTGGTAAAAGTGGTTTAGGTTAGTTGCTTTATTTATCAAGGAAAAATAAAGTTTTCATAATTTATTTATTTGAATACTTAGAACATTAAGTAGCTCGTAGTCAAGCGAGATCTTGTTTTAGGTTTTTCTTTTCAAAGATCTGAGAAAAATAATTAGGAAAAGTTTGGTGAAAGAGTTTAATTTGGAAAATATTTATTTGTGAAGAAGGGGTAGTTTGTTTTCAGTTTCATCTCAGCTCTTCTCTTTAGTCTCTTAAAGAACATCATTGGTTCCACTTCCGTTCCCTTCGACTTAAGACAACCACTAAAATTAACGCCTAATTAAAGTTATTAGACATTGTGTTTGTAGGGTCTATCAATTTAGTCTAGGCTAGAGCCTTGATTTAGGATTGGAGAGGAAACTCGTCAAGGCTACAAAAACAATCATAAGAGTTTGTGCTAGGGAGTGCCTAAAATTCAAGTAACCCTAAAAGTTATCTGGGACCCCCCTCTAACACAGGGGCTAAAAATGAGGACGCATGCGGAAAGGTAGCAGAGATAACCCCTCCAAATCCGGACCAAGTGTAGTGGGGAACACATATAGAAGGCTTATCTTGGGATTCCATTGATCACATTTTCCACGGAGCTTCATGGGTATCGAATCCATTCGAGGTCCTCAGTCGTCTTCCAGAACACTTTCTTTCGATACCCTTGATATGTTTAAGTCTTGATACCCTGCTCATTACAGTCCACCCGACTATCGACTATACCTGCTTGATGACTATTTGTGCATTGGCAACCTAGTTTCCTTTATCTTCGTGACTTACATAGGTGAATACAGGGGTATACCATGGTACCTAGGGAAGACATCGGGCCACACTTTGTAGAGTATACCCAAAGGGTGTTTTCGTATTCAAGTTGCACTTGCACCGATAAGTTTCTCTAGTGTTGGCTGGTGTAACTGTTCTTCCAACTAGCTAGTGATCTGCTTGTCTTATCTCATAGGATATTTTTCTAGTGTGTGCTGGTATTTAACATTAATAGAAATCCCTAGTGTGTCATTGATATTCTCACACCATGGAGGATCAAGAACTCCACCAGTCACGAAGGATTCTTTGCTTGCTGCCGGTTAATCTGGAGCCACCCCCGCCAACACTAAGGTAAAGACTAGACCAGAAAGGGTCTTTTGAGGTTACCGAGCCACAGGAAACTATGCCTAACTCATCTCTGAGAATAGAAAATTTGATTCCGGAGGAACCAACCATTTCTGACCTGGGAGAAGAATCTCTTGGTCCGTATAACCCTTTGATCACTGATCTATCGGTGCCAATCATCGTATAGGTTGACCATTACAAGCGTCAAGTAGTGTCACAAGCAGCGATGGAGACAAATGCTGCTACTTCTTCAAGGAATCCTCGTAGTCTCTCTACGGCTACAACTACAGTGGGTTTTCCACCTCCAAACCAATCGTCGCTGGTCCAGACCACTATGATCTCGACCACCTCTACCTCGGGAAATGGTCCTATTCCATCTATGGTGGTGATCACTACCCCTTTCATCCAGAGTGTGAAAATCCCTCCATTCTAATACGAGATTCCTGGCTTCGATACAAACTCTTTCCTTTCCTACTCCACTCTACAAACTTTAGGTCTAGGGGTAGGGAGCTTGAACGCTCCTCTGCAAGGATCCATGGGGGGCACTTCGACTCCCTATAATGATTTCCCTTATGGAGGGGGTCATATACCTCCTTTGTCCCCTTCGCTCGGCGGTGCTCACCAAAATTCCGCCAGGCGGAACGTAAACTATAGTTTGTTTGGAGAAGGTAGTCAAGGACTTCCTTCTTATAGCATGCCAGTAGGTTCGACACTGTTCTCTTTGTTCGATGCATTTTGTAACATCACATTCTCGTTAGCTTACATCTCGGAAGGGGGAAACCTCGGTTATGGAAAAAAAAATCCTATGCAGGGTAATATTCCTGCATAGGGGGCAAACTCAGGAATTCCTTCCTCACAAGGATCTTGGAATCCATGGCAGGGATTAGTTCCCTCCTCAGGGGTGTCAACCGGGGGAAACCCTTTCCATAGCTGATGGAACCCTGAGCAAGCCTCAGGACCTATGCCTATCAGATCGGTAGGGGGCAACCCTTCCCAAAAACCTTGGAATGCAACACAAGCCCAACCTTCTACGTCCTATTATGGGAGTCAGTCAATGACGTCTCAATAAGAGAAAAACCCATAAGTTGGTCATGAACATAGTTATTACCAGAACCCTGGACAACAACCTAACTTTTCTTGGTAACCTGGTGCCAGCCAAACTCCAGGCTCATTTTTCCCTGGTTATAATCAACAACCCAAATTACCATTTCTGGCAACTTTGCACTTGCCAGACTTTACAATGTTATTAAATAACCCCATCTATCACAATCTACATTGGCCTCCTATGCCAACCAAACTTCCTTCGGACATTCCAAAGTTCGAAGCTAAGCCTAATGAATATCCATGTGATCATGTGACTACCTTCCATTTATGGTGCTCGTCTAACTCATTGAGAGACGACTCCGTCGAGTTACATTTATTTCAATGCACTCTCATCGGGAGTGCAATGAAATGGTACATCGTGCTCAACCACTCAAGATATTCTACCTTTGGTGAATTGGAAATGGTTTTCTTAAACCATTTTTAATTACCTGTGAGATACGAAGTCAACACCGAGTTGTTGGCCAAATTTGAGAAGACAAAGGAGGACCATATCTTAGATCACATCCAATAATGGAGATGCCGGAAGAGTTTGATAAAATTACCAGTCCCACCAACATTCCTGCTTGAGTGGTTCCTTAAGTCTTTGGTACCTCAGTTATCCAAAGACGTAGCAATGTCGGGGGTCTTTTTAGAATAAGAAGCGATAATGAGAGCTCAACAGCGAGAACTGATGTACTCTCAGTCTGGTTTACTTTACAAATTTTTTCTAGATGCACCACATTCGATACTTGACAAGACTAGACAAAGATCTGGACCAGATGCCGATGGTATTGTTAGTTCAATGCAAACAAATCCTGCTGATCGGTTTTCAAATCAATTACAACAATTGTCAATGCAGCAGATAACGGCCAGCCAGATCACTGATTCGGCTACCCTGCCTACTCAAACATCGGATTTACACAGTGTTCCATCAACAAAACTGAAGGCCACTCAACAACTTGACGAAAAGAAGAAACATCGAAAGAAGGGTATGGGGGATAAGAAACCTACCAATAATGCTAGCGGGGGGAAAACAAATAAAAAGAAGTCAAAGTATCCATGTAAATTTTGTACAGAAGACCATCCGACTCACCTGTGCCCTTGGCTTGCAGAGGCGTAGAAGTTATTGGCACAACAACAACCTTCCGTGTTAGTGAACCCATTTCCACATGGGAAAAGTTTAACTCAAGACTCTTCGAGTGTGGAAGGGGGAAGTCAGGGACCACCTCCGTCTTCGAGTAATCCTTCATCTGAAAATGTGTATATGTTGAAAGGTAACGTTGATATAGCAACTAAGACACATGATTACGAAATGCCAAACACCTATGAGAAGGGTAAAGAAGCCAGAAACCTGCCTCTTCCTCTCCAGATTGAGAAGACATTGGGCGAAACAATGAAACACATCCCAAAAGGTGCGTTCAATAAATATTCCCATAATCCAAATGCAAGAACTGCCCAGAACTACTATGTGGTGGAGGATTTGTCTCAAACCCCTTGTGCAATGTCTGCTTTGGAGGTCCTCCAGAGCTTCCCTTCCCAGAGAAAGGCTTTGTTAGCTTCCTTAGGATATTCTGAGACTTGTAATCCGAGAATGATCATTCTTGATACGACCGACTTAAAACCTTGTCTCCCTTACCACGTGGCATTTTAGATAGTAGTTTCTTACACCATGAAAGATTTTACTTGAAACATTTTCTGCATGGTGGTTGATGAGGGTGCCTTGACATGTGTGATGTCGTTGGTGTGTTGGAAGGCCATTGGCCAACCCATTTTGTCTCCATCACCTACTCTTCTTACCACTTTCAATGGTCGTTTGTTCTGACCACATGGAATCATCCCCTCTTTCCCTGTGCAGTTAGGGGGGAAAACCGTGTGTGTCGAGGTTGAAGTGGTCGATGCATATCTTGACTACAATCTCTTGTTAGGAAGAAGTTGGACCTATGATATCAATGCAGTGGTTGCTACAGTTTTTCAGGTCTTGTTGTTTCCACATGAGGGTCAGATCGTGTCCATTTATTAGTTGTCCTTCTCCCATCTTGACCCTTCATCGGGGGAATCCACGGTCCCAATGATTCATAACCCTCAACCCGACATTGTCAACATAGGGGTTGGTTTGTGCCGACCTTTGATGGGTACTTTTGATTACCTACCTCCTTTTGGCGACGTTAAGTTCATATCGACTATTCTCGACCAACCCAAGGTTGAAATATTTCAAGTATCTTCATTTCGTATGACTTACTTTGATGATCCGTGGACTCTTCCTTCCCCATCAGCCAAGATGGAAGGGGCAGGGCACCATGGCATGGCCATGCCTTTGTCTGTGGTAGAGGTTGTGTACTCTATAGTCCAGCAAGCTTCCGTCGATCCCGATCCAACTCCCACACAAGAGTTAGATATGATTCTCGAGCCTATTTGGAATCAAGGTTCCCTCACCAATACTGATTCTTTATACTTAGTCTTGCCCTCATACAAGGTGATTATTGAGGCAATGACTAGTCTGGACAGACCTTGGCATGATCTCCATCACAGATCTTATTTCCTCCCAGAGTTAGGAAGGATTGAAGCAAGTGAATTCACTCTGACTATGACTGGAGATAGGTCTTTTCCTATCAATCCTTTGGGTACGCACAAAGTTTACGCTGAAGGAAATATGACAACCATTGCTAAAATGATACCTATTGATATCTCCAGAACCCCTGGCATTGTGGAGAATGTCTTTGTTGGAGTGGACTACTCCCCAGAGGAGATTCGAATCTACAAGGATTGATTTAAAGAATTCCATGGCGTGTTTTCCCGGTCTTACGAGGAAATGCTAGGCATAGATCCAAGAATTGTCAAACATGAAATCATGACATATCCTGACGCTAAGCTAGTCCAACAGAAGCTTCGTCCGGTTAATCCTAAGAAAGAAATAGATATTAAGGCTGAAGTAGAGAAACTTCTTGAAGCTGGTTTCATCTACCCCATCTAATTGACTCAATGAATGTCAAATCCTATTCCAGTAAACAAGAAATAGGGTACGATTCATGTATGTACAGACTTCTGTGATTTGAAAAAGGCCTGTCCAAAAGACAATTTCCCCACGCCATTTATTGACTAGATAGTGGATGAATGTGCAAGTTGCGAGGTATTTTCTTTCATGGATGGTTTTTCTAGATACAATCAGATACAGATCAAACCCAAAGACCAACACAAAACTGCTTTGATTTTTCCATGGTCTACATTCGCTTATCAGAAGATGCCTTTTTGTCTGAAAAACGTTGGAGCTACTTTTTAGCGGGCCATGTCTTTTTCTTTCCACGATATCAAACAACTAGTCGAGGATTATATTGATGATTTAGCATCACGATATCATAAGAGAGATGATCATCCCACACACCCCCAACTCATCTTTGAGCGATGTCGCTACTACCAGATTCGCTTGAATCCAAAAAAATGCAGTTTTTGCATAACGTCGGGTCATCTGCTAGATTTCATAGTTTAAACAACAAGGATCATGGTAAATCTTGTAAATGTTGAGGCAATAGTTTAGTTTCCTCCCCCATGCACAATCCCTTAGCTTCATAGTTTACATGGAAAAGAAAACTTTTTACGACGTTTCATCGCAAACTATGCTGAGATAACAAAGGGTTTGACGCAAACCCCCTTCTCCTAGATCCGCAGATTGGGATCCGTGAAGGATATTTTCCTCTCTTCTGGCCCAAAGAGCTCGACTGGCCCTTCTATTTCCCTTTCGGGAAATCTGCACCCATAAACAACCTTGAGGAATTCCCCCCCCTTATATTTCGGAAGATCGGACTTCGCGATTTTGCGAGTCTTGTGGTCGAGCATCTTGTCTCTCAGACCCTCAAAACCTGAAATTATGACACTTGGCCTTTCCTCTCTCTATTTTTCCTTTCTCCTTATTACGATTTGGGGAGTTGCAATGTCATGCAACTTATCCCCTCGACTTCTGAAATCTCGATTCTCGCATTACTGAAACTTCGATGTTCGGTCACCAAAAGAAATCGACGGCTGTGATTCCCCGCTCGATCCAATGGTCAGCGTGATTTTCTCATATCGGGAGTTCGAGACTCTCGATGCCAAAAACTCATGTCAACACAAACTCTGAATTCCCAAATCCCGATATCAATTTCGACTTTTCAGCTTTCGCGAATTCGCGAGTTGCGATGTCATGCAACTCTTCTCCGCGAACCCTAAAATCGTGACTCTCTATTTGACAAAATCCCGAAATGTCAAACTCCGACACGATTCCTGGCGCTGGCCCACAACTAGGTTTCCGCCTTTTCAGGACTTCAGACTTCACGATTTCACGAGTCCTGATGCAAGGCTTTCGACACTTCAACTCACGAAGCCCTGAAATGGATTTTTACGAGCAGATCCAATGGACCTTGTTGGATTGGATCTACGACTCTGCCTCTCCTGAGCTTGAACCTTTGAAGGCACTCGTCGTAACTCTCCTGCTAATCTGCAAGATCTAACGACTCTTAGAACTTCGTGAATTCTCCATGGAGAATTCCGACAGTCCATTTCCTTCTTGACGATTTCTGCCAAATTGAACAGGCTAACTCCTCACTGGAAATTACCTATCTAAAAATAAACTTCGCAGTGCCTCCCTTTGAATGATTCAAGGTACTAAACCTCCTGATATTTCTTCGACAATTTCAAAGACTCTATCCTTCTTGAGCTTGCTTGAAAATCTCCAAGTCCTTTGGGGAAAATTCCTGCGCGCACTCCTTGCAACACTTCTTCAATACTTCCAAGTATTGAATCTCTTCGACTCTGTGCACTCCCTGCAACAACAACCTTCAACAATTTCACTCAGGTTACAAACCCTGAAACTTTACTCAGCCTAGACAAACCTTGCACATATCCTATGCTCAAGTCACACTTCTGTGAGAATGAGAACAATTTTTATCCCTCCTGAGATTTCAGAGATGAACTCTGACTTCTGTCAACGCACTCCTTGCTGACAAACTCCACTGCACTTCTGGCAGGAATTTTACTCACTCAGACAGATAAACAATTGAAACTCATTCCTTACTCTCCCTCTCATATTTCAAACATTTAATAAGAAATCATACACACATAGCATAAAATCAAATGCATGACAGAAAGAGTAAAACATTCATGAGCATAACATTCAACAATGCATACATAGAGAATATCACAACACCATGAGTCTAAATCAAAGCTTTTTATATTAATCCATAACTTCTGTACATGCAATTCTTCTACATAGCTCTCTGGTTCTTCTCTTCTCTGCTCTATGCTCTATTGACATCATATTACAACTACATAAAGAGGGTGTCTATATCCCGTTTCCCTCTTGTGCTCTAAAACTGTCTAATCTAGAATTAAATTCTATCTACCTACATTAAATTATGCATAAATGCCTCTATCTACTTTAGATGAGAGCGGGACGCTCAATATCTGATTACAATCTACCATTACACTCTTTCTTAATTATTACATTTAATTTTGGCGCATCCAATCTTCAAAAAATTCAAACAATTCATCATGTGCCAAAATGCATTGGCATTTGCCCCACGCTCACTTGTGGTTGGCGATGCTCTTGCATCATGGTTTCATGCATTTATTGAAGAAGGATGTTCCTTTTCATTGGGATGAAGCCGCTCAATGCTCTTTCGAAGCATTGAAACATGCCCTCATGTCTGCCCCTCTGCTTCAACCACCCAATTATAATAAATATTTCTTATTGTATTTGGCTGCTGCGGAGTCAACGATCGGTATGGTCTTGGTTCAGGAGGATGATTTTCTCTAAGAATTCATGATTTATTACCTGAGCCAAGGCCCGGTTGGACCAGAACTCAATTATTCCCACATTGAAAAACTTTCGTTGGCAACAGTTCATGTTTTCCAATGGTTTCGTCATTATATCTTGTTTTGCAAGACCACCGTCATTGTCGTTGTGAATCCATTTCAATATGTGTTGACACGATGTGTAATCGGCGGAAATATTAGTAAATGGATAGTTATACTCCATGCATTTGACTTGGATTTTGTTTTGGAGAAATCCAAAAAGTCACTAGTCTTTGCGGAACTCATCTCGGAACTTCCGATCGATTCAGGTGATGTTATACCGGAAGAGTCGCCTATTAAAGGAGACATGTTTTTGATCACGTCTTCGGATCCCTGGTATGGAGATATATTGGTCTATCTCTAAAATTTGAAGTTCCCCACATCTTCTTCTCATGATGAGCGTCGTTGTATATGCCATTAGGCCAAGAACTATCTCATACTCAAGGACACTCTGTATCGTCAAGGTGTAGATTGAATCCTTCGTTGGTGTCTCACTCATGAAGAAGTGAAAATCATGATTAATGATTGCCACACTGGAGCATGTGGTGATCATTTGTATGGGTTGAAAAGAACCCAAAAGATTCTACGAGTCGATTACTTTTGGCTGACATTAATCAAATATTGTGTTGAATCGATCAGGAAGTGCCACCCATGTCAGATCTTCTCTCGGAAGATGAGGGAACACCCTGCTCCCATGTTTCCCGTCATCATAGTTGGTCCCTTCACCAAGTGGGGGACTGATTACACTACATGAAACCCCCCTTTAACAAGGGGGCACCGTTATATCATCGTAGAAATATACTACATCACGAAGTGGGTCGAGGCTATGCCAATGTTTAAAGATGATGGCGAGACATCAACTCTCTTTTTGTTTAACCAGATAATAGCAAGGTTCAACATCCCAAGAGAGATTGTCACGAACCATGGCAGTCACTTTCAGAATAAAATGATGTCCAAGTTAACGTCAAATCTTGGGTTGAGGCAGGAACATTCGTCACCCTACTACCCACACGAGAATGCTCAGGTGGAAGATGTGAATAAGTCCCTTAATATTATTCTACAACGAACGATCAATTCGGCCAAGTCAAATTGGAATTTGATGTTGTACTCAACATTATGGGTCACTGAATGTCTATTAATACTGCATCCAGTTTCTCACATTTTCAATTCGTTTACGGGCTGGAAGCAGTCTTGCCTATAGATTTCCAGATCCCGTCTCTAAAGTTGGCAGTACAGTTATTGCCAAACACTTCACCTCTTGAAGAACATTTAGTATATCTTGAGAAGATTGATGAGCAACGTTGGGATGCATACTTGGCCAACGAGGCTCACAAACAAAAATTCAAGTGTCAGTATGATCGATTCATTCACCCTCGGATTTTCTCTGAAGGAAATATTGTCCTAGTCTATGACCAAGATAAGGATCCCTTGGAGGTAGGCAAGTTCAAAACCATGTGGTTCAGACCTTTCATCGTGAAGGAGGTTCTAAACAATGGTGCTTGTCGTCTGGTGGACATTGAGGGAAATGCTTTCACAGAGCCTAGAAATGGGCTCTACCTCAAGAAGTATTACTCGTAGGTGGGTCACCTTGGGTAAATTCTTTTACATATGTATATTTATTATACATTTTCTTTTCAGTTTTTGTCTTTTTGGTTTTATGGACATGTCATTTTTTATTTCATCTTTTTCACTATGGCATATGTCAAGTGAATCAGAGCTGCTTATTGGCTTTATGGACGATGCTATATGGCACACTCAGAGGCTTTCTTCCGCAGCTTGCATGATTTTCACACCTCATGGCCAGTTGTTGTCTTCAGGAGGTATCTGTTTAGGTGATGCCGCAAAAAATCTTGTCGAATACAACATATTCTTAGAGCTGTTTCATGACACTTTTTTGCATGGTATCTGTCACCTCCGGGTCTACTTAGACACTAAACTAGTTGTGTCCCAGTGTTGGCACAAGGGCATACCCAGGGTTCAATGCTACAAAAACGCACCAACAAAACCCTAACTACCAACCCTTTTGGCAACACCTGCGAAGAAGATGAAGTCTCACCCGAGGTAGAGGCAGGGGTGGTTACAGGACTCAAGCGTCTGCAACCTTAGCTGGGATATAGATCTATGATTATAATACTCAGCAGGGCTCTTAGCATCAATAGTTCATTAATATTCAACCAATAACTACTGCACAGATAGAACATAACATCACATCATTCACTCAGATCTAATGTATTTAATAATTCTATCATGAACATGCAAGTTATATCTAGCAGATCAAGAACTAAGCATCTTCATGTGGATCAGATCTAACATTCTTACACATCATTAGCACAAAGCATGAGAAGATTTATATATCTCTATCAAAGCACTTAGCAATAGATTTTATAAACACATTAAGACAAGCACAAAGCATAAAAACACAGTGTTTACGTGGTTCACCCCCACCCTGGGGATACATCCACCAACTCTTCTCCTTTATTGTCTTCAGTCAATTGGTTACAAGAATAGAGACTCAAAACCCTTACTCCGCACAGGACAGAAGATCTGCGCAGCTCGCTAGATCCTTCTTCCTTGCGTTCCATCACTAAGCCTTCCATAGTCTTGCTACAATGGCTTGCACTTAACTCTGCAATTTTCACACAGTATACACAAAGCCTTACAATTCTTGATCACACAGATCCAAATCTTGGCACTTAGCCTACTTTCATACTAACATCACATAGATGCCTTCGTTCTCTTTCCTTTTACATTTCCTATACATCTATTTATACATACAAAATAGGCCTAAACATGGGTAAACCCATGGGCTGACATCCCATTCCCATTACATATTCCCACATCCCAAAAAGGACCCCAAAAGGGTCTGAGATCCCATGATCTCTACTTCATCTTGTGCTCCTCCTTCAACAGTCCGTCGAAGTCCAAAAATAGGTCAAAATTGATCAGATATCAACAAAACCTGGCCAGGGTCCAACAGGCCCCCAAAACTCACCTGTGACTCATCCCGAGTGACTTTGATGTAGGAAGTTCTCCTTGGAATGCTTCGATCTTGGCTCAAATTTCTTCGAATTTCTGTTGTGCTACGTGCTCTTTCTCAGCAAATTCTTGAATGACTACATCATTCACAGGTCCTTCCAGGCACTACTCTGCTATGGTGCTAACCTGCTCCAATTCTTCTCTCTGGCCTTCTACCTCTATAAACAACCGATAGGACTTATCTTGTATCGGCTGGAGTTTTTGAGTTATCTCCATAACTCTACTCTGGATATTATGGATTTTTTGTTGGGCGGTTTGCTGCTCCTAAGATCTCTTCATTCTTTCCATAATTGATAGAGACTTTAGCTATGCCTGTAGTGTTTCTGCATGTTGCTTCACCTCCTGGAGCTGTGACTCCAGTGCCTGCAACTCTGGGTTCTGAGTAAGTTTCTTATATGTCTGGGCACTGCGATTAGCAAATTTCTTGCATTCTAAGGTAAGGGCCTTCAGTCTATCAACTGCACTACGGGCAATGGATTCTCGTTGGTCCCTTATGTCTTGCAGGGTCTTAAGCACAACGCATAGCTCTAAATATGATATGCATTGCTGGAGCTACTGGATCACTTATTCAAGTTGTGATACTTGCTTCGTGACTTGATCCTTTTCCTTTACTTCTACGACAGTCACAGAGTGCAGTTCTCTGTTGATCGTTTCCTTCACATCGAGTTGCTCGACAAGAAACTGTTCCTTGCCTTTCTGCAGCTGTTCCTTTTCTTCATCGAAATTCACTTGGAGAGTGCTCTTTTCCTATTTGACCGCTCGACGTTGTTCTACAAGTACTCCTTGTACTTGTACCAAAGCCTAGGTGTCTTGTGTTGTTTCCTATTGCGTTCGTCGAAGGCGAGCTTCAACTATATCAGTTAAGTGGTGGAGTTGAGCTAGCTCAACTCCCACTTCTGGCTCTCCCGACGCAGTGAAGACTGCGTGGCTGGATTGTAGGGGTTGTTGTACTCCTCAGAGTTTAGTCATGATTCGATCATATAGATCCTCTTATTTTTCTTCTTTCTTCTCTGCTATCTCCAGTGAAGCATCATTCGGGGCTGCTACAAAGAAGTAAAAGTCATCATAGGTGAGGATGGTATATATATTTTTCATAGTGGCCTTCAATTTCTTCCGAGAGGAAGGTTTTGGAGGTGGACATTTCCTCTTGTTCAGGGGATCAACCTCATCACCCTGCTATTGCTCGACCTATGTGTCATTCAACTCTGCATCATCACCTCCTTTCTCAGGTCATATGGAAGCAGTCTTCATGGATGCGCTGTCTAAATCATGGCCCTCTTTGGTCTTCTTTGTCTTGCTTGGTCTGGGTGTATCCTGCGCAGTTTCTAGGCTATCTATATCGGATATCTCTGCAGGGTCTGCTGGAATGAGGAGGTCCTCCGACCAATCCTTGATGATTTCCTCCAATTCCTCCTCCGTTAGCTTATAATAGGACTAAAGTTGCTTCTTGTTCTCATCAGCTCACGTTGTTATATAAATGAAATGTCGATCTGCACTGAACTTCATCAAAGGCCTAAACCTGTGTAAAGTATTCAGAGTTATGTGAGGCTCAGACTGTATGGATAGCTTCAACTGGTTGTAGTATGTATGGAACACGAAATTTTACTGCCATTTCTTATTAATTTCATTTGAGTGCCATAATGTACTGAACTTCGTGGCCAATGGTTCAAATGGCTTGATTTCCGAGAAGGTCGCACCTTCCGACATCTCCCAGGCAATGAAAATGATCAAGATCAATAACTAGCTGAAATGAAATTCGTACCCTTGATCTTGGGCTTCTCTGCAGTCAAGTTCTAATTGGTTCATGAGGTACTTCACCCAATTCATTTGTAGGCCCTCCGTTCACTTCCCTGCGAGGTCGACTACAAAACTAGTCACTTGGGTGGGTCGATTCTTGCATACTACCTTCCCTGTAATCATATGACATGCGAGGTGCATTGCACCACTTTGGATAGAAGGTACCTTGTAGCTTTGAGTTCCTTTCTTGACATCACCATAAGTGTCCTTGATCCTTTGAGCGAGAGTAGGGTCCATGGAATTTCCAGTATAGAAATCTTGTGGGTCGGGTCCTTGCATGCTTAACCCCGTGATCCAATCGAACAACGTTAGATCAATTGTTATACATTGGTTCAACCACAAATATCTACCATGGTAACAAGACAACAACAACTTGAAACATGCATCAAACTCTTGGTTTCTTCCGAAGTGAGAAATCTTCATGATGTTCACGAGGGTGGACTGAGCGAGGTCATGGGTCCATTGCCGAGGGATGATCTTCAAATTCTTCCTTTTAGTTTTAGTCAGGTAATTATGTGAGGCTAACATGTTGTAGAATTTTTTATCACCGAGGTTGAAGTTGCTAAACTTCAACGCTGTGATCTTATCTTGGTTTTCTCGCACTACGTGTATCCCCTTCGGGAGGTACACAGTGACCAAGGTGTACTCAAAATCTCTAAGTACGTTGTCACAGTTTACAACACTACTCAAGGGTGGTATATAAATGGGTAATATAGTCGAGATCAGTTTAGCATTCGCTAAGTCATCTATGTGCTTAGTTCTCTTCTCAACGAATGACTGGGATGGTCCTTCTCCTCGACAAGTGGATGGAGAAGATGGAAGTCATCTCATGCATGATTCTTGTATACCTGTATACATCGACATGACTCTTTTAGTTATCAGGTCGATCAAAAATTCCTCAACAACTCTTTCTGCAATGCTCAACTCATCCGACATACACTCTCGGGGTTAACAATCTCAGGTTCAGGGGGGGGGTAAGCTTAGACATAGTAATGAGAGAGAGAGAGAGAAGAAGCACGATAATCATGGTATAAAATCAACTTAGTATGTTTGCTCAAATTCTCAATTGGAAAAAGTGTTCTCGATGCATGGGACAATGGGATAAATAGGTAACTCAACAACGAGTCACTTACAATGGGTATGAAGTGTTCATTAACTTGGTTCTATCCATTATGGTGCAGTATCAATGGAAAAATGCTGACCTGGCTGGACATAAATGGTTTTCTATCCATTCAGATAATTTATCTAACGGTTATAACGTTCCCCAATGGCTATATTGCTTCACCATGGCGAAGTGCCATGTGTCATTGTTCTGATATCCCGGTGAAGCTCCAATTTTGCAAATTTTCGTTCTGTGAGGTTCCCTCTAGAACCTTCTGTAAGTTTTCAATCTTAGCCCTCTTCTTACTTATCTTTCTATCCTTCTTTCTAGTGAGCTTCGTCTCGGTATGCCTTTTTCAATTCTGATTCTATCTTCTTTTAACATAGTCACTGCTCGCTTTTGAAATTCTTTCTTAAGATTCGAAGGTGATACTTCTTCTTTATCTGGGATAAGTACTTCAATCTTCTGTTGGTCTTCTAGGGTTCTTTCAACTTAGACATCAGGGTCTCTGGTGTTAAATAACTTCGATCTATTCTCCTATTCTACAATCAAATGTGTGATGCTTCTAGTCATGAATTCTTTTAACTCCTGCTTCTGTTGTTCTAACACCGCTTCTTCTTCTTCTTTCCTTCTGGCCTGGTCTCCTTCAATCCAAGGGCTATCTAGTAACATGGTAAACGGGGTACTATATTCAATAAATTTAATAATCTCAAAATATTGTTTTGTCGAAGTTCCATTAATGTGCATAGGTACACGAGCGAGCTTCCCACATAGGTTTACCAGTTTTCCTCTGAATAATCCTATTCCTCCTGAAGGAATCAAAGTAGGCTTCCCTATATATTCCCAAGGTCTCTTTATCATGATATTCACTTGTGTTTCCTCATCCAGAACACAGTTAATGTCGAAGTCTCCTATTATTGATTCGATGCATTCTTTTTCCTTGAATATCTATGATAATATGACATGTCGATGGTCATTCAGGGTTTTGTTTATTTGCAGCAATGCTTTCTCTGATTCTTTCTAGGGTTCTGCCATTTCTATATCTACCTTAGGGTTTTATTTATTTAGATTCATTTCTTCCATCTTAGCAATCATTCTAGGCCATTCCAACACTTCACGGTCCATAGATTTACAACAAAGAGAACTATGTCTTTTCCCAGGGCATTCCTTAGCAATATGTCTTGGTCTTCTGCAACTATACCAGAGGGTTAATCCTCTCTTTCATTTAAATTATCCCCATCCTTTCCGGTACTGTGCACTAGGATCATAGGAGCTAACTGCAACAAATTATTTCTAGGATCCTGCATCCATTTGTTAGTCCAAACATTATTTCTATGAATAGGTATAACATATCTTTCACTATTCTAATCAAATCTACTCATATCAAGCCTTATTTCATCTATTAGTGCCCTAGTTTTCAAGATAGGAAAAAACCTATGAAACATACCTAGATCCATACTTTAGAAACATAAATTTCCACTTATCTTACTTTTATAGAGTACAAATCTTTCAAATCTAGAATTTTTCTACTATTCTTACCTTTATCAGAGCACGGAGCTTACAAATCTTACCTCTTTTCTTCAAATATAACCTCTTTTCTTCATATCTGACCTCTTTTCTTTAGATCTAACCTTCCTCTTGGCACAAAGCTTCACAGTTCAAGTAGAATATTGCATGCTAGGGAAACATATCTATGAATGGAGGTTCCACAACTTCAAGATGAATCTTTTCACAAAGCTTCTTCTTTCTCAGTTTCCAGCAATCATAGTTTCAGGTCTCGACAACAGAACCATTTGTTGGCATAGGGGTAGACCTAGGGTTCATATCTACAACAATGCACCAAAAAACCCCTAACTACCAGCCCTTTCAACAACACCTGTGAAGCATATGAAGTCTCACCCGAGGTAGAGGCAGGGGTGGTTGCAGGACTCAAGTTTTTGCAACCTTAGTTGGGATACAAATATGTGATTATAATACTCAATAGGGCACTTTGCATCAATAGTTTATCAATATTCAACCAATAACTACTGCGAAGATAGAACAGAGCATCACATCATTCACTTGGATCTGATTTATTTAGGAATTATGTCATAAACATGCAATCTATATCTAGCAGATCAAGCACTAAGCATCTTCATGTGGATCATATCTAACATTCTTACACATCATTAGCACAAAGAATGATAAGCTTTATCTATATCTATCAAAGAACTTAGCAAGAGAGTTTATAAACACATTAATACAAGCACAAAGAATAACAACACAATGTTTACATGGTTCACCCCCACCCTAGGGCTACGTCCACCAACTATTCTTATTTATTGTCTTCAGTTAATCAATTACAAGCACAAAGCCTCAAAACCCTTACTCCGTGCAGGACAAAATATCTGTGCAACTCAGTAGATCCTTCTTCCTTGCATTCCAACACTAAGCCTTCCATAGTCTTGCTACAATGGCTTGCAATTAACTCTACAAGTCTCACACAGTATACACAAAGCCTTACAATTCTTGATCACACAGATCCAACTCTTGGCACTTAGCCTACTTGCATACTAACATCACATAGATGCCTTCGTTCTATTTCCTTTTACATTGCCTATACATCTATTTATACATAAAAAATAGGCCTAAACATGGGTAAACCCATGGGACGACATCACATTCCCATTACATATTCCCACATCCCAAAAAAGACCCAAAAAGGGTCCGAGATCCCGCGATCTCTGCTTCGTCTTGTGCTCCTCCTTCGATAGGTTGTCGAAATCCAGAAATAGGTCAAACTTGACCAGATATCAACAAAACCTGGTCAAGGGCCAACACCCAGTTAAATGGGGTTTACCACATTTATGATCCCACTCTACACTAACGGTTCCTTAGGGTATGTATCTTAGAACGAAACTTTGATTACATTACGTATATCCATGTTCCTAGGAGATTGAATCAAATCACATATACTCTAGCTAATCATGTATTAGATTGGCATATTGCACACATGTAAGAAAAATCACACACACACACATGTAAATAAATTTGTAAATAAATGTAATCCATAAGACATAAAAATATGTAATTACACATATATATATCGAAAGTATCAGAGTACATAAGTGGGTGCAAGTGCCTCAAAAATATATCTCTAGTAAGAGTCACGGAGCTTATGCCCACAAAAATATATAAGAGATTCCCTCGGCATGTAAGTAGTCCATGATAGCTAAGGGCAGGGCCTATTGGCCCTGCTGTAGTGAACAATGGTGTTTGCCACACACCAGAAGAGTTGGACCTAGGTCTGTGGTGCCCCAACTACATGAGGTTTCATCGATGGTGGCATATCTCCGATCTCTACCATAGGGACTGTGCGAGTGAGTGCAGTGAGGTTCCACTCCATCCATATCAAAACTCTCTCAGCCTCTCTGGCTGGAGGTCTCCCTATTGCTGGTCCACCGGACACGGTTGGTCCTGCCTCTGGTCGAGGATGCCGCCTGGTCCTAAAGAAGCCTGCTGGATTCACTAGTCCCACATATGTACATAACAGATACATAGTTTTCAAATACTCTGATACACATAAAAATGATATATATAAAAATAAATACCAATTAAATACCAATTAAAAAAAAAAAACATACCCATCTCTCCTCATTCTGCTCTGGGATGTATGGGAATTTCAGGATCTCTGGAGAAGTTTATCTTGACATAGGAGTAGTCCTCTATAGCCAAAATTTTTCTAGACCACTAGTCAAAAAAACCATCATTGAAGGCCTCAACGATCCTCCCTCCCCCCTGTCATGGCATAAATGCTGCCCATTTGCATAATGATGGGAGAGAGGCCACGTGCCCTCATATCATCTCTCACGGACTAAGAATGGGTGCCCTCTCGAAGAAAAAGGAACACAGAACAGTCCTGAACCCAAAGTTTTTGTTCTCCCGCATCCAACACTTTGTCAACTGTCTCTTCATGCAATCTAGCATGGTTTCACTCCAGTCGAACACCTGTGCATTCAAGGATTGTACCTCACAATGCATGTGCTCCCAATAATCCTAATGTAAATATGTGGATCCAGTGATCCACCCAATAAGTAAAACTATCACTTTCGGTGATAGGTTGGAAATATTGTGGATCGACACCTAGGAACCCACTTTATCTGTGCCCGCCTTGTAGTGTAGCTCGATTAACTCAGCTATGTTGTGAGGCCCAGGGGGAAAGGTAAGTAAGTTGACTAGATCCCCTCTCCTCGAGAGACCAGTCAGGAATTAAATGTCTTTAGTCATTGGAGTCAACCACTGCCCCTCGAGCATAAATGCCTCAACGTCTGTGTTCTAGTAATATATCAAGGCATTCAACAACCTGGGTTGTGCCCTCATGAATGGACACTAGAAGAATTTCAACAACCCACATTGCGCTAATACAATGATAGAATCAGGGTCTTGTGAGACCAAAAAAACAATGTCTTCATGTTCCCTTTCTCTCCAAAGAACATACATCCTACAAATTGACAAGTTTTGGAGGATCAAATCTTGCATATTTTATTTTTTCCACATATTGGAGGGTGTACATGGGCTGTATTGGACATAGTCGCATATGCATGCGGGTAGATTATTTTCTACACGCAGGCATACACGGGATGTCCTAAGACATCCCGCATACATGTAGGGCTGACCTTTTTTAGAGGTGTTCACCCCCCCAAAAAACCAAACTAAATGCAAAAGGAAAGTATAGAAATGCAAGAGGAGATTGTTTGTACTTACTTGTTCCGAGCGGAAGTTCGTTTCGTCTTCTGAAGCTCCTAGAATCAACTCTTTTAGCAAAGGGGTGTTTTTGAATTCTTGGTCAATTCTCAATTTACAATGGTGATAATGAGTTGTCAACTTCTATTTATAGACTTTTTGGCCCCTTTTTGCCATTTTTTGGACCCCTTTGTCATTTTTTCTAGCTCGAAAATCGTTTAGCATGGTTCTTGAGTTTCTTTCGAGATGTTATGATACACTTCACTTTTGGTCTTGGGAAATTTTTTGAGAGTTGGGTCATTTTTAAAGGTCCTTTGGTAAAAAGTCATTTTTCCAACTTTTTGCATCTAAGCTAGGTTTCCACCTCCACTTTCTTCATCTCATTGTATTTGTCACTTTGCCATATGATCGACTCCACTGGGTTGCGACACAGAACCATGATTTCTAATTTATAAGTGTCGTAATTTAGTGTGAGAGACTGCCTTTACATGGATGCCCCAGTTAGATCCTCATTTCTTTTAGCGTCCATGCTGTTGTTAATGACTATAGGCTCAAGAGTCCTTATTAGTTTTTCATGATTATGAGTTTGAGCCTCATTTGCATGATTCATTATCACTCTTGACCTCACCCTTGGGACTCCCAAACAAAAATGAGTCTTCTTTTAAGCCCTTTTCAGACCCTCTAAACATGAAAAGATTGTCGAGAAATCTTGTTTCCCTTCACGCTCGCCAAACTAAAATTTGAAGGCACGTTTGTCCGACGATAGTTTACCCCTTTTTTGGTCCAGACGGTCAGTTGTGTGAACAAAGGTATAATCTAGGAGCTTTGGTTTGCTAGAAGAGAATTCTTAGGTATAATTTTAACCCTTTTTCAGGCCCAAGGGACTAAATTTACAAAAAAGGAACCCCCACGAAGTCCACAGTTAAGCTCTTTTCAGACTCTCTAAAATTGAAAAGATGGTCGAGTGACCTTGTTTCTTCACACTCGTTAAACTGGTCCAGAAGAAAATCCCTTACGGAGTCCATAGTTAAGCTCTTTTCAGACTCCTTAAATATGAAAAGATTTCCGAGTGGTCTTGTCTTTGTCACACTCGTTAAAATTGTTTTGAATAGACGTCTGTTCGGTGCTATTTTACCCCTTTTTCAAACCGACTAGACTACCTTCTAAAAAAGGCACCCCAGTGGAGTCTTCTTTTACACTTTTTCAGACTCTCTAAAAATGAAAAATTGTCGAGATTACCTTCTTCAAGCTCATTAAAATTACATGAAGGATGTTATCATTGTGTCTTATTAATCGCATTTTCATTCCTATGTCTTTGGCCTAATTCCAGCTCCATGTTGCTCTCGACTGAACCATCTGGAGCATGCCTTATACACAAGCCTTGTATCCCTTCGCCTCTGCATATTGACACCTTGACCCATGGAGGATTTTTCTAGAGTGTCCTTTTCCTGCATATGTCTCCTTACTCTGAGCATCAGTGTGTTCCTTGCGCTTGGAAATAGTTGTCTGCGACACTCGTTCCTCCTTTGTAACATAGAATTCTTTTATTCTTTTTCAAGCTTTCCAAACTTATTGAAAAATACAAAAAAAATCAAATATACCCCAAAAAGTGGAAGCGAAAAGTATTTTCTTTTTGTTGGCAGCACAATGAGTCACCCTTGGATAAAGCACATCCTTCCATTTTTTCTTCAAGCTCTGGGATTTAATATGACCTTAGGAAGCTGTTCTCGCTACATCGAGTTGTGTCCTCCTCTCTTTGGTTATCCTTCCAAACATATGGAGAGTTTGTGTTGCCTCCTACGTCATGAAATTATGTCAATGCCATGATTCTCGAGTCTCATCTTTTGTCATGATTTTGTCCAAGGGAAGTTTTACTAAACTTGATTCGACCCTTCTACAGTTTGTTTCTTTTCCTCATGCCCAACCACCTTGAAACACCAATCAAGTCCTTGTTCAAAATCAATGAATTTCTCTGCTTGATCATCGAGATCCTCTTGTCTGTTCCCGATCAGTCGTCGAAGACCTCTGGGTAGTGAAGTCATACACTGATATTACACTCCTAACCAAGTTTTGAAGATATTAAACTTGTTGCCTGAGCTTTGACTGCTTCATCTCCAGCCATCAGGTGTCGTTAGATTCTTGAAAATGGATACTATACATGTATATATTTTGATTTTGATATGTATATCCGTTGTGTATTAATTGCGACTACACTTTATATAGTTATATGACATGGATCTGCAATGTATTTGATTGGAAACCATTATTTTATTTCATCCTGAGCATGGGTATGCCTGGCTCGGTGAGACAAATTGTTATTTTGTAGATGGAACCTCTTGAACTCTAGTCTCTAGGCTCACTCGCTTCTTACGTTGGTGAATATTTGTAATGTATTTCGGACATCAGATGCTCTTCTGACATCACACATTAGTGGGAATTTGTTATAACCCTAAATTTCACCAGACATGCATACTTGACATCAGGCCATCTTACTTGCTATTTTTTCCAATCCATCATTGAACAACTCTTCTAAAAAGCCATTTTTTTGAATAAATACGTGCTCTACACCAATACTACCCGCATACACACGCGTGTTGCACCATTACAACCCGCATATACTCACAAAAAGAATGAAAATAAAAAAATTGCAAAGGGATACAGGTTTTTGGGACGTTACCTAACCTTTTGACCGCCCATAGCTGGTCACCCAACCGGATTACTATCTTTTTGGCCTATAAAATAAGGTTTTGGGGTCCCATTTCAAAAGGAAGCATGAGAGAAAATAAAATTTTCCCATTTCAGTATTCCCCCTTTGCCCCAATATTTTTGTTTATGGATAAATCCGTAAGTGCGGACACAAACCGATCTCCCTAGATCCACCTGGATCTAGAACAAAACAGGACAGAATAGGACGCTTTCCTTAAGTTTTAAATATTGAATTTACTAAGAGGCAAGAATAAGTAAC
>ML833465.1:45298-56919 GCA_009831015.1 Picea engelmannii
AGGATGAACGAACCTATCATATTGACACTTGACCTTATGTTTATGAGCCTTGTTGGTGAGGGCCGCATCGCGACGCTGCTCATCAAGATGCTCAAGGTGTACTAACCATTCTTCAAGTGGAGAAGTGTCTGGCAATAACTGTATTGCCAATTTCAGAGATGGGATTTGACATTCGATGGGCAAGACCGCCTCTAGCCCGTAAATGAGTTGGAAAGGTGAGAAACTGGTTGCAGTCGTAACAGATGTTCGATAAGCCCATAATGCCGAGTATAACATCAAATGCCAATTTGACTTGGCTGAGTTGATAGTTCATTGTAGAATAGTTCTAAGGGTTTTGTTTACAGCTTCCACCTGCCCATTGGCTTGGGGGTAGTAAGGTGAGGAATGTTCTTGCCGTAACCCAAGCTTTGATGTTAATTCAGACATCATTTGGTTCTGAAAGTGCCTGCCATGGTCAGTGACAATCTCTCTCGGGACGCCGAACCGTGCTATAATCAGGTTAAATAAGAAGAGAGCTGCAGTCTCTCCATCATCCTTAAATGTTGGCATAGCTTCGACCCACTTAGTGAAGTAGTCGACAGCTACGATGATATAGCGATACCCCCTTGCTAATGGGGGGTTGCATGTAGTGTAATCAATCCCCCACTTAGTGAAGGGACCAACTGTGATGACAGGAAACATGGGAGTTGGATGTGCCCTCATCTTCCGAGAGAAGATTTGGCACGGATGGCACTTCTTGACCGACTCGATACAATCTTTCATAAGTGTGGGCCATAAGTAACCTGCTCGTAAAATATTTTGGGTTGTTGCCAACCTAGATAAGTGACCGCCACAAGCTCCTGTATGACAATCGTTGAACACTATGACGACCTCCTCATGAGTGAGACATCGACGCAAAATGAAATATACACCTCTCCGATACAACGTATCATCGAGTATGAGATAATTCTTAGCCTGATGGCATATCCGCCGACGCTCGTCACAAGAAGCAGAGGTGGGGCACTTCAAAGTCTGGAGATAGATTAGTATATCTCCGTACCAGGGGTCTGAAGATTTAATCAAAAACATATCCCCCCGGATAGGCGATTCCTCAGGCACAACTTCACCTGACTCAACCGGAAGTTCCGAAATAAGTTCTGTGAAGACCAATGACTTCTTGGACTTGGCTGAAACGAAGTCTAAGTCAAATTCTTGGAGGATGACCATCCAGCTACTGATTTTTCCACCGATAAATCATTGTGTCAACATGTACTGGAATGGATTCACGATAGCAATGACGGTGGTCTTGCGAAACAGAACATAGTGACGGAACCGTTGAACAGCATGAACTGCTGCCAACGCAAGTTTTTCGAGATGGGAATAATTAAGTTTTGGTCCTACGAGGCCTCGGCTCAGGTAATAGATCACGTATTCATAGAACGAATCATCTTCCTAAACTAAAACCATGCCTATGGTTGACTCTGCGGCAGCCAGATATAATAAGAAATCTTTGCTATAATTAGGTGGTCGTAGCAGAGGTGTGGTTGTAAGGGCGTGTTTTAATGCGTTGAAAGAGCGTTGAGCGGCTTCGTCCCAGAAAAAAGGAACATATTTCTTCAGTAAACACATAAATCCCTTGGTGATTTCGGCATAGTTGGCGATGAAGCGTCGTAAGAAGTTCGCCTTGCCTTGAAGACTTTGAAGTTGTAAGATTGTGTGTGGGGGGGGGGGAAACTGGATTATTGCCTCCACCTTAAGAGGATCCACCATGATCCCTGTTGTTGAGACGATGAAACCTAACAAATGTCCTGATGTGATGCAAAATATGCACTTGTTGGGATTCAAGTGAATCCTGAAGTAGCGACAACGTTCGAAGATTAGTTTGAGGTGCATAGGATGATCCTTTCTCTTGCGAGAGCATGATGCTAAATCATCTAGATAGGCCTCGACTATATGTTTGAGGTCGTGAAATGCAAAAGACATGGCCCGCTGGAAAGTGGCGCCAGCATTCTTGAGGCCAAAAGGCATCTTACGATAGGAGAATGTACCCCATGGACAAATGAATGTTGTTTTATGTTGGTCTTCAGGTTTGATTTAGATTTGATTATATCCTGAAAAACCATCCATGAATGAAAAGGCTTCACAACCGGCACATTCATCAATGATCTGGTCGATGAATGGTGTTGGAAAATTATCTTTTGGACACACCTTGTTCAAATCATGGAAATCGGTACATACACGAATCGTGCCTTGTTTTTTATCGACCAGCACGGGGTTTGACACCCATTGAGTCAAATGGATAGGGTAAATGAACCCTTCCTTTAGCAATTTCTCGACCTCAATCTTGATGGCTGCTTCTTTCTTAGGATTGACTGGATGAAGTTTTTGTCGAACAGGCTTAGCATCAGGATACGTTGTGATTTCATGTTCCACTATTTTCGGATCGCTACCTGGAATTTCCTCATAAGACCAGGAAAAAACGTTGCAGAATTATTTGAAAAGAGCCGTGTAGATTTGAATCTCTTCGGGGGAGCACTCCGCTCTGACGAAGACATTCTCCATGATGCCAGGGTTTCGGGAGATATTGATAGGTATATTTGCAACGATAGTCGCCATATTTCCCTCAGCATAAATTTCCTGTGTAGCTAAGAGATTAATAGGACATGTCTAATCTCTCGTCATGGTGACAGTGAATTCTCCTGCCTCGATTTGGCTTGACTCTGGGAGGAAATATGATATGTGATGAAGATCTTCCCAAGGTCTATCTGGACTAGTCACTGCTTCGATTATAGCTTCGTCAGTAGGCAAGACTAAGTCTAACAAATCGGTGTTGGCGAGAGAACCCTGAGCCCAGATAGGATTTAGAAGTGGATCCAACTCTTGTGCGGGAATCAGATCAGGGTTAGCTGAAGCTTACTGGACTAAAGAGTACGCTACCTCAGTGGCCGACCAGGGCATGGACATGCTGGAGTGCCCTGTCTCATCCATCGTGGCTGATGGGGAAGGAAGAATCCACAGATCCTGAAAGTAAGTCGTGCGGAATGATGAAACGTGAAAAATCTCAGCCTTGTGGTGATTCGATATAAACCTGACATCGTCATGAGGATGTGGGTAATCGAAGTTACCCATCAAAGATGGGCTCAAACCAACTCCTACGTTAATGACCCCGGGCTGAGGATTATCAATCATGGGAACCGTGGATGCCCCCAAAGTTGGGTCAAGTCTGGAGAAGGACAATTGATTGATGGTCACTATCTGGCCTTCGTGTGGAAACAACAAGACTCGAAAAACTGTAGCAACCAAAGCCTGCATAGCATAATTCCAACTCTGACCTAATACGAGGTTATAATTGAGGGGAGCATCGACTACCTCTACTTTGACACACACAATCTTCCCTCCTAACTGCATAGGGAAAGAAGGAACGATGCCATGTGGTCAAAAAGAACGACCATCGAATGCAGTGAGGAGAGTAGGTGATGGAGACAAAGCGGGCTAACCAATGGCCTTCCAACATGCTAACAACATAACACATGTCGAGGCGCCCTCATCGACCACTGTGAGAAAGATATTGCGTGTAAACGTTTTCGTGGGATGAGCCACTACTATCTGAAACGCTACGTGGTAAGGCAGACGAGGTTTTAAATTATTGGTATATAACATGATGGTACTCGGGTTACAAGTCTCTGTAGAGCCTAAAGCAATTAACAAGGATTTCCTCTGAGCAGGGAAACTTTGGAGGACCTCCAAGGAAGACATTGCACAAGGGGTTTGTGATAAATATTCCACCACAGAGTAATTCTGGGTGGCCTGTGCGTTTGGGTTGTGAGAAGCTTTCTTAAATGCACCCTTTGGAACGTGTGTCATCGTTTCTCCCAACATCTTCTCGATCTGTAGAGGAAGAGATGGGAGTTCGGCTTCTTTGCCCTTCTCAGAAGTGCTTGGTTTACTATAGTCGTGCACTCTTGTTGTTATTAAAGCATCATCCCTAACCATATATATGTTCGCGGATGAGGAATTGTTTGGAGGAGGGCAGGTTTCTTGGCTGCCCCCTTCGGTACTTGTAGAGGCTTGAGTTAAATTTTTCCCATGTTGAAAGGGGTTAGTCAACATGGCTTGTTGTTGCTGCGTAACAAAATTTTGGGCCTCTTCAAGTCAAGGACAAAGATGGGTCGGGTGGTCGTCCGCACACAAGTTGCACGGATACCTTGCCTTCCATTTTTCCGTGCTTCCCTCACCAGCATTATCAGTGGGTTTTTTTTCCCCCTTACCCTTCTTTCATTGTTTTTTCTTCCCTTCAGGCTGCTGGGTGGCCTTTGGGTTAGTCGACTGCATGGAGTGTACTTCCGACGTTTGGGTAGGAGGAGCAGCCAAAGCAGTAGTCTGGCTGGCCGCTGAGTGTTGTATAGATAACTGCTGCAATTGTTTTATCAATTTCTCAGCGGGCTTGGTTTGCGTTGAACCAACTATACCATCGGCATGTGGTCCAACTCTCTTTCTAGTTTTATCCAGTATCGATCGTGGTGCATCCGGAAGGATGTTGTATAATAAACCAGACTGAGAATAGATAAGCTCAAACTGTTGATCCCTCATGATGGCATCTTCTTCAGAGAAAACCCCAGAAGTTGCGACGTCTTTGGATAATTGTGGGACTAAAGACTTAAAGAACCACTCAAGCAGGAATGCTGGTGGGACTAGTACTTTGATTAGACTCTTCCGACGTCTCCACTCTCGGATATGATCAGAGATATGGTCCACTGTCTGTTCAAAATTGGCAATCAACTCTGTGCCAGTGTCGTATCTCACAGGTAACTAGAAATGGTTGAGGAAGGCCATCGCCAGTTCGCCAAAGGAAGAGTATCTTGAGCGATCGAGCTCGATGTACCATTTCACGTCACTCCCAATAAGAGTGCGTTGAAACAATCACAACTGAACAGAGTCATCTTTCAATGAGTTAGATGAACACCAAAGATGGAAGGTAGTCACGTGATCACCTGGATCTTCGTTAGGCTTGGCCTCGAACTTTGGAATGTCCGAAGGAAACTTCGTTAGCATAGGAGGCCAATGTGAATCATGACAAATAGGATCATTTAACAACCTTGTCAAATCTGGCAAGTGTAACATCGCCAAGAATGGTAGTTTGGGTTGCTGCTGATAGCCTGGGAAAAAGGGTCCTGGAGTTTGACTGGCACTAGGTTGCCAGGAAAAGTTTGGCTGTTGGACCGGGTTCTAGTAGAAACCATGGCCCTGGCCAGCGTAAGGATTTTTCATCTGTGGAGACATCATTGGCTGATTCCCCATAAAGGAGATCGGATGTTGGGCATGCATCGTGTTTGAAGGACTTTGGGAAGGATTACCCCATGCCGGTCCTGATGGGAGAGGCATAGAATTCTATCCAGGGCTCCATTGACTGTGGAAAGAATTACCCCAGAATGGAATTCCAGAGGAGGGAACGGATCCTTGTCCTGAGTTCCAAGGTCCTGCTATATGTGCCCCTGGTGCAGGAATAGTACCCTGCGCCGGAGTAGACTATCAAAAAATGGGAGTGCCCCCAGACGGGAAAGCAGTGGATGCGAAAGTGTTGTTACCAAACGTCCCGTTCCAAACAAATGGTGATGAACCGACCGGCATAGTTTGCGCAGGTGTTCCTTGACTCCCGACTCCAAATGAACTAGTGTGTGCAGGCTGCCCGGCGGATTGCTGATGCAGACCCCCAAGCGAAGGGGACGAAGGAGAGATATGACCTCCAGGGTCAGGAAAAGCGTTAAAAGGGATAGGAATGCCCCCAAGTTGACCTTGCAGAGGAGCGTTAGAGCTCCCTACCTCCAGACCCAAAGTCTGTAAAGTGGAGTGAGTGAGTGTGGGACTTGTACCCGAACTAGGCATACCGTATGAGAACAGAGGGCTTGTCGCACTAGGTGTGAAGGGATTTGTGGCCACCACGATAGATGGGATCGGTCCACTGTGCGACGTAGTTGCGTCCGAGACCATGGTGGCCCTGATCGATGACGACAAGTTAGGAGATGCTTCTCCTGTGGTAGCAACGGTGGTGGGAATGGAAGAATTCCTAGAGGAAGTAACAACATTTGTTTCCATAGCTGTGTGAGGCACTGACAGGCGTTCGTAAAATTGAATTGGTACAATAACTTGTGGCCAAGTATCAGTGGTTGGGGTTTCAACCAAACCAAGATTGGCGGTTGATTCCTCTGGGAGTTGTTCGGGCACAATGGTTTGTAAATCGATTGCTTTGAAAGACCCTTGTTGGTCTAGATTCTGCCTCAATGGTGGCGAGGGTGGCTCTAGTATAACCGGTGGCAGGCCCATAAGCCTTCGTGACCGGCGGAGCTTGGGATCCTCCACTGTGTGAGAAGATCCAAGACATGCTAAGGTATTCTATATGTTCAAACAGTAACACCCACTAAAAATAAGCCCCTAAGATATAAGACAAGCAATCACTAACTATTTTGAAGAACATTTACAACAACCAACACTAGAGAAACTTACCGGTGCAAGTGAAACTCGAATATAGAAGCACCCTCCGAGTATACTCTGCAAAGCGTGGCTCGATGTCTGTCCTAGGTATCGCGGTATACCCTCGTAGTCACCTGTGTATGTCCCTAAAAATATTAGCAACTAGTTTGCCATCACGCAAACAGTCACTAGGCGGATATAGTCGATAGTCGGGTAGACCACAATGAGTAGGGTATCAAGCCCGAAACCTGTCAAGGGTATCGAGAGAAAATGGTCCAGAAGACAAATGAGGACCTCGAACGGATTCAAGACCCACAAAGCCCCATGGCAAATGGAAACGACGGAATCCCAAAACAAATCCTCGATATGTGTTCTCCACTACGCTTGGTCCGGCTTTGGAGGGGTTATCTCCACTACCTTTCCTCACGCGACCTCATGTTTAGCCCCTATGTTAGAGGGGGGTCCCAGATAACTTCCATGAAACTGGACTTCTACACTCCCTATCACAGACTCCAATGTTTGGTTTTGAGTGGCCTTGGAGATTTTCCTCTCCAACCTAATCCAAGGCCCTAGTCCTGAACTAGTGTATGAACCCTACAAACAAAAAGTCTAATAGATTTTAAATTAGCGTTGCTTTTATGGGATTTTTTACGTCACGGGGTATGAAGGTGAAACTGATGACGTGTAAAGACTCAAAGAAAAAATGAATGAAAAAAGATGGAAACAAAAGACTTTTACTAAATGCAAAAATCAACAACTTTTCACAAAGAAAGACTTTTTTTTTTTTTTTCAATTTTTCTAAGATTTCATGCAGCAACCATAAAGGAGTTTCGCTCGACTACGAGCTACTTATTCTCTAAATGCACTGAAAAAAACTTATGAACAAAAGACCTCTTCCTAGCTATTGATGCAGAAACACAATCTTCAAACAAAGAAGAAAATGAAAATATTTTTTTTTTCTCTTTTTTTTATTTTTTATTTACGTGTTAATCAAGCAACAAAGGGAAAATACCGACAAGCCTAAAATCAAGAAAAACAAAATTCTGGCTTAAAGTGCAGATCGCAAAGAATCAAAGCAAAGACACGCAATGGAAATCAAGAAAGCAAAGACTCTTATGCTTGTCTAAAAACCATAAAACAAAATTTTTCTTTTTATCTTTTCTACCAACTATGAACTAAGAAAAAACAGGCTAAGGGTAAGCTGACCTAACCTATTGACTGTTCAAACCTAGAATTAAACACCTGAGAGAAATACTTCTCACTAAAAGAGGGGATGACTGCCCCACCTTGATAAAAAAGCAGCCTGTCAAGTACGCTACTATCGCTGAAACAACACGCGTGCGAATGCGTGCTAAGCTGAAACAGGACGCGTGTACCCGCGGTTTGACCTTGTATAGGCCGCGTGTATGTATAATTTCTAAGACAAAAAAAATAAAAACAGGTAGCCCAGACCCAGAAGAGGCCTTTGGTATTGACAACCAAGGTCTCTTGAAGGCTTGGATGCTTCTTCTAACAGAAAGGAAAAAATATTTCCAAAGAATAACAAAACTCAACAAGACAAATTAAGATAAGACTGTGAACTAGCAAGACTCAGACAGGATCCAGAAAACCCCCTGAGAATGTATAATTCTGATAGGGAAGAGGAGGACTGCCTCTCAAGCTTTCTGAAATCCTACACGCTACTGAAACCTCTATAGCTAGCGTTTACACGCGGGCTGTAAGAGATTAGGGCACGGGTACACGCGTGCAGGCCTTCTGCAGGCCGCATGTACCTCTGTGTGTCCCGAAAATTTTCGTCAAGCAACAGTCAGGGAAAACTGGTATAAAGAACCAGGCTCCCTGCTAGCTCAGGCCTTACAGAAAAAGACAAGCAAAGAAACAGAGAATTTAATCTCTTAAACTACCCAAAAACTCAACTAAATCCGAAAACCCTAAAGAGTATCTTCCCTAGTACGGTCACCAATTCTGTTGTTGGGAAAAATACCCTACGGACTAGCAAACTAGGGTCAGACTTGCATGCATATTTTAACCATAAAGAAATTACTTTTTAACCTACCACCCAAAACTTAAACCCCTCTTTCACAATACATGCAGGGAAAGGAACTACTAACCTTTTTACTGATGTTTGGTGTAGATCCTCCGTTGCGCTTTGCCCGCTTTCTTGCTCTGCTCCTTCCAAAGGTAATCCTGCAATCAAGACAAACCACTACGTATGCATGCTCCCTTTCTACTTGAGGGTTATAAATTAAGCATAAATTAACAAATCATAGATAACTCATGCATTGGGACGGGAAAAGTATTCTTTTATTATTTTCAAAATGAATCAACTTACAATCAAAGTCGAGACCAACCACTGCTCCTCGATCCTGATCCTGGGCTCCTCCTCTTCTTTTGTCCTCCAACTGCTTTGCATTAATTCTCCTTAGGCTTGAGGAAAGGATAAAGGGTTGGGACAATGGATTCGGAAAATGGGCAGAGTTTCTTTGCTTATAATTTTTCTCTCCAAATGGTACCCCTACCCCTTCTTTTATAGGCTAGAAGGAGCTAGGGTTTTGGACGAACTCTCAGTCATGCATGGCTGGGAGTTTTAGTTAACTGACCCATAGCTTTTTGTGCCGTCAGAAACTTTCCTATTTTTGTGTTTTGTTAGGTAAACGCGGGCTGTAGTAGGCCTTCCAGCATTCACCTGCATGCAGTAGTGGGTTAGGGCACGTGTGCCTTGACCCAAGAGGATTTTTAAAGAGGTTCTTCAACAGATGTTTTGGCAATGAAGGGATATGAGTTGGCCTGATGCCAAGTAAGCATGTGTGGTGCAATTTAGGGTTATAACAATTCCCCTTGGGTTTAGTCTCTTTATCATAATATTTAGATGAAATAGACCAATTTTGAAAAGGGGTATTCTTCTTGGCCCCATAATCCCCTTTGATTCATCTTGACTTCGTTTCCCTTGTTGGATTTGGAATTTATATCTACTTCCTTCTGTCACCTCTTTTATATCCTAAAACATCAAAACATTGTTTTTATAAATATAATCTCACTTCACCTTGTTCCTCAAGGCTTAGATTTAGTAATCCTACTAGGCGTACTCCTCTTGAGTCGAAGAAGAGCTGGCCTAAAGTGAAAAGGATGTGTTGATTAGGTGACAATGGTGACCATCTTGAAAGTTCCCTCTTGGGTTATGCCTTGTGGATTTTGGATTTTATCATTAAGTACAATTTTTTAGGTAACATTTTGGCACTATTTCCAAGGATAAAGTCCATTCTCCTGGAAATTTTGAAGATTATGATTCATGACACTTTTGTTAGTGTTGTATTGAACATATATTTCTCACATGGTGACTCCATGAAGGGACAAATCCTTTGTTCCTTACAGATTTTGAAGACTTTGTTGGGTGTATAGGTGAGCACATCCATCAATATTGAAGGCTTTTTGAAGAAGCTCATCTTGGAAACTCCAATCTTGGTATTGGTATGAGGTATGATCATTATCCATTGTAGATTTTTTAGCCTTATATTGAAGACCTAGAAGTGAAAAAAAAATGGAATGTCCCCCAYGGTTCACTGATCGGTGTGMTCCTATTGATTTCTCAAATATCTCAAGGTTCCCTCATGAGCACCCAGGTGTATATTGGAGGTCAATTCCAAATTTTGGTGGACATGATGATTCGGTCATACTAAACATCTTACCTTTCATGGCATTCATTTTAAGTATTGGCATTATTCATGAAAATGTTATGATAATTTTTTTTGTTGATAGTTTTAAAAGAAGTTCAGGGGAATGGTTTGAACATCTTGGTAGAGGATAAATATCATATTTTGCAGGTTTTGTTGAGACATTTTGAAAGAAATGGATCCCTAATTATCCAGATCAATGGATGCTCATTATTGAAAGGATAAATAAAATGTATCATGTGATAAACAAAGAAAATATGGTTGAATAAAATCCTCAATCTCCCCTTGACGATAAAGCCATGGAATATCTAGTTGCACCTCCAATTAAAGAACAAAAGAATGGAGAATATTCTCAAACCTCAATTGAAGATCAAGAACGCGATGAAAGAATTGTTGAAGAAAGAACATACCATTAGAGTCTCGGTCTTGGTCTGGAATGGCCCTCGATGGTCTCACGCGCACTTACTCTCAGTATTGGATGACCCTCGACCCTCAGTCTCGGATGTCCTTAGTCTCAGATGGCCTCGGTATTGGATGGCCTCAGTCTCGGATGCCCTCAGTATCTACAATGCCCTCAATATCGGGTGCTCTTTGTGTCTCAATGCTCTTAATGCCCTCAGTCTCTGCAATGCCTCTCCACTCTTGCGTGTGAGGATAATGTAATGACTAGTTTGGTTGCTCTCTCGGTCGTGAATGGAAATGTATGTGAGGATAGTGTTTTGTTTTGTTTTGTTTTAATAATGTTTTTTTATTATTTTGTTTTTAATTTAATTAATATATAATTAATATACATTATATACTATATATTGTTTTTCATTTTGTATATATATATATATATATAATTATTACCCATTACCCCAAGCTTATAGAAATATGGAATGTCGCAACACGTAAGGGCATTCGACAATTCAAGGATTCCCTTTGTGTATCTATGTTTTGGTGGCCTCCTAGGAAAATTTGCAAGGTCCTAGAAAAATTTGCAAAATAGATTACCTCAACTCATGGCGGCCTCCTAGGAAAAGGGTGGTTGGTTGGTTGCTTGTGTTGACTAAAATCATTTAGTGAGAAACATTGGTGGTTAGTACTCATGACTTTTGGTATTGATATTTTTTTAACTACATTGAGTAAGAAAAACACCTAGAAACCACAACACAATCCCTCTCTAGGGTCCTTAGCATCAAATTTGGATAAGGACACCATTAGGAGGTTTTTTTCAGTAAGGAAGGGTAGAGAGGCCTTAACCATGGTTGAGGAAGAAAAACAAGTACCTTAGGATCTTATTGAATATTTTTAGGCTTGAGAGCCTTGAATAACGCCTCAAACAAACACATCACTCATTTGTAAGGCTTCTTTGAATGCATCCAAGTAGGATACAAGTGCCATGAGTAGGTTTTGTTCCCTAGAAATGGGTCTTAACACCTAAAAATGGTTAAGGGGGGAGTAAAGGACTTAATCCATAATTGAACCTTCTCAAGCTCATGTGCCATGAAAAACACCTAGAAA
>ML833466.1:0-16885 GCA_009831015.1 Picea engelmannii
GCTCTTGAATCCCCTATGTGAGAGTGCTTCTTACAAATGGAAAACTAGAAAGTAAATGCTGAAGAAATCCAAGCTTATTCCCTCAAGAGGTGAGGTGAATAGCTTAATGAGATGATGCTAGTATGCTCCAATAAAGAAAGAGGTTCCTTGTAGCAGAATAGAGGAAACATAACAATACAATGAGATTATTTAATTCATAGTGTACCCATGGCCTCTTTTTATAGAAAATATTTGAGGCATTATCCAACCGGTCTTTAGTGTGAACAAGGGGCCCCTTAGGGCACCCTTTGGTCTTTGACCAACCCCCCACTCAGATTCAGCTTGGATTTGAGGGTCAAATCGACTTGGGAGTTGAACCAGAAGCGGGTGAGGGGTCGCCAAGAACCATAAATGCATATTTCACGGGAGTTTGTGGCCTTTATAGTACATAGTCGCAGATCGGGTGCATGTGCGCTCTTTTGGATTTTCTGGCCTACAAAATTGCGCGTGCTTCATGTAGTGTTTCTACACATGTCAGTTTTCTAACCACTTATATAGTTATTGCCTTTTGAAAATGATTTTTTGGGGCTGTAGGTGAAATAATAGGTGTTTGGAGATGTTGTATTCCTATAACAATTTATGGACAAATTTTTGTGATAACAAAAACGTCATGTGGATGGGACATGATAACATAGTATAGTTTTGTAACATGAAAGTATGCCAAAATCATAACCCTAAATGTATGTTAATGATGTCATACTTAGGAAAAGAGAGGTATGAGAAATAAATTTGGACTTGAGGGTTATGAGTGTAAGATTGACAAGGCTAAGATTGTGAGAAATGGAAGAATAGGCCATTTTAAGTGATAGGTAAAGAACCATGAAAATTTTTTCAAGCACTATATTGACCTTGCCGACAATTTGTAATGAATTTCCTTCATTTGAATTAACATGTATCATATCCAATAAAATATGTTGACTGACGATCATGGACATTCATTAACCAATACATATAGTAACTTTTGGAACATTCTTGAATGAAGAGGTTTTATCACATAAGTTTTTCAAGGGCCATAGGTTTGTGTCGATATACCTGAGTTTATATTCTTTCCATGTCTCTATCCTTTTTGCAGGCCAAATCTTAATTTTTCCCCCCTTCGGCTTGTAAATCGTTCTTTTCTTTTTCCCTTGTTCGTTTGTGCGCCCTGGTTTTCCTTAAATATCTTACCTGAGTGAAATCTTGGCCCCAAGACCCTCTATTTTTATCCAAGGGTGAGCACTCACATCCTATATTTCAGTCACTGGTATCACTGTTTTCTCAGCTCACAGCCAGTCGTCCAAATCCTTGATGATGCAAGCTGCAGCCATGAACACAAAGCATAGCTTTCTTAATAGTTTGTTTCAGGATTGAAGCATAAGTAGAAGGAAGTTTTAATCTTTCAATGACGAAGATTCCAAGAACAGTCCAGATCAGTGACTCATGGGTGTTCGGGAGTGGCAACTTGCGCGAAGTATAGTGCCATAGAAAAAGGCCCCGATGTGAATATGAATCGTTGATGTTAAAGGGGTCAGGTGGAAGTCGATCCAAGCCTTTGGGGAAATAAGCTTCAAGAAATTTGAAATGAGAAATACTTAGAAATTATAAAGGGTTGAAGCTCGGAGTATTGAAGCGTCGAATTTGCCAAAGCTGCCAAAGTGGTTGAAGTCCTGAAGTCCCAAAGGCCCGAAAGGCCTGAAGTCCCGAAGAATCCCCTCAATCTCTGAAGTTGGTTGGATTCAAATCTGAGGTCAAGGCATGATCTTAGGGAAGATCCACAACTAAAGGAGAGGAATCCTCAACTTATCCCAAAGATCTCTCAATTGGTTGGGCCTCTCCAAGCTTATATAAGGAGGATTTCTCATGGTGAAAAGTACATGATAGGAAATATAGAGATTGAGAGATACCAAACGTATGATCTCATGAGTGGTATTGATATGGAGACATTGTGAAGTATCAAACTTATGATCTCATAAGGGAGATATCATTGAAGAATCAACATTCTATGTGTGGATTATTTGAGCAAGGGTCTGGACAAAGAGATCTTGGTGAAGTTGTTGCACCTACATCCATGGCTGTAAGCATCTCACTTTGTTTTCATTAATATAATTCTATTCTTGTCCTGTTTCCTTTAAATTTTGTGTACGTTTCATGAACTTGTTTCTTTCATAGATCCATTATGAAGCTAATCATGGTAGAGTAGGAAGTATGTCTCACTGTTGTTACTCATTGTATTGCAGGACCTTCTGAAGAACTTGAAGAACAAGAGCAACATGGATCGAGCAAGGACAAACATCGGTAAAAAGGTATTTACTCTTCTTTATTCTTCTCCTTTGGATAGTTTAGCTTCATGAAAAGGAAATTCAGTGTCCACAATAACACTTTTTTGTCTTGGTCATAGGGGTCTAGTATCCAAGAGAGAATCCACTTGTCTGCAAGGGGATTTCTCTGTAACAGAAATTGGTGACTCCACTAGGGAGGAGCTTTGATTTTTTATTCCTTTCCTAGGTCTTCTCTTGTTCTTTGCTCATTCTTTGACCTTCTCCATACTGTGTCTCTGATTCTTACATCTGTTGATTGGCTCTTTATTTCATCATATTTACTTTGATTGACTGAGTTTGCTTGAATTTTTTATTTTATGGGCATTTTTATGAACTTTAAGAGCCTAGCACTCCCCTTCCTTTGCTACCAAAGCGCTGACACTCCCTGTTGGTCTTACACAGAGCGTTGGAATGCTCTGATGTCCTTTACACCAAAGTGTTTCCCCTTTTTTGTGAAAAATATTCTATGGTTTCATTCTCTGAGTTCATTTATTTCTTTTGGCACTTGCTCAGGACTCTTACAACCTTAGTTCATCTTGGTCTTGGCCTTCAACACTCTTATTTCTAAGAATTGATCACCTTTTGTTTGGAATTTTGATGTCTTTTCCTTACCTTGAAGTCACTCTTTGTCTTTGATGATTTAGAGTCAACTTACTGTTTTCTTCTCATTTATCTAACTGAGTGGAATCTTTTGTGAGGAAATTCAAAGGTTTTTTTCACCATTCCATTTGATATTTGATATCATTTTCCCAATAAATTACTATTCTTTATTCATCCATTAACCTTCTCCTACCTTTACTAGAAAATTCACCTTTTTTCATGTATTCTGGGTAATTTTTTGCAAATGTTTGGCTATTTTTATGAGTTTCTAGGAGCACCAACGCCCCCTTGTAGTCCATACCAGAGTATCAGTGCTTTCCTACAATGTTTTAGGGGGTGTTATAACACTATGTGCACCCTTCTAGAGGACCGCTAGTGTCTTTTTTGAATGAAATTGCCTTCTTTTGCTCAGTCTTTTGCAGTCTGTTTTGTAGTACTCTTTACCTAGAGTCTGTGGTTGGTTTGTGAAGTTGTTTGGATTGGTTCTTGATAGTTTTTTATGCTTGTCACTCTCTTTTGTCTTGATTAGAGCTTGAAACCTCTTTCCGAAATGTGAAATTTATTTTTCTAGCTGTGTTTTGTTCGGGACAGTTTTGAGTGGTTTCTATTTCTCCCTATCATTTCTTCGATTCTTCTTCACATTTTATTGTCTTCATTGAATTCTTGCATTTGAAGTAGTGGAATTGCATGTTTTTTTGGCATTTTGGGATATTGTGCATTTGAAATGATGAATGTTTTCTCCTTCTCATAGCATAGTTTTTATCGAAATGAAAAGATTGCATATTCATCTCTTTGCATAAATTTTGTGTTGGTCAAAACACCATATTGTCCACGCCATTTTCCATTTGAGTAACAACAGCCTTAAAAATCCTGTGCTAGACCAAAATTGATTCGACATTTTTACCTTTTTTGGTAGCAAACCTACATTAGATTAGTTGTAGGGCTTTGGAATAGGTGTGAATGATAACTTTCCAAAGCTGCAAACAAACATAGGATCTTGGGTTAGGGAGCGGTTAAATCCAATTGCTACATTTTGTCCTGGGAAGCCCTTCTCACACAAGGGTCAAACCTGAGGTTGCATTGAGACTAGCAGAGTTACTCACCTTGCTTTGTTGGTCTTGGTGTAGATATTGCATGTATTATGGGGGTCCCTTGAAGGTATACCCACAATGATGAGTGGAAGCCTTTCAAGTTGATTTCGGGCTAGATACCCTGACCTTGTGCGTGGATCGGATTGTCGACTATTTCCCCAGGCATAACTATTGTAGTTGGTAACCTTAGTGGCCTATATCTTTAGGGTATTTACACCAGGTGAATATGGAGGGGCAAGTATTCACGGTACCTGGAATCGATGTTGGCCAAACTCACTCGGGCTCCTTGGAGGGTATACCCACCATTATGTGTGGGAGCTTGCACCAGGGTGTAAGTCCATTAGGCAGGTCATCAATGTAACTTTTCCACTCACTCTGTCTCATCCCCTTCTTAATTTTTTCCCGCGGTGTTGGATTTCATCACCAACTAGTGTGCTCATTGTGAGAAGGTTTTGTTTGCTTGCTTTCTTACTAGATTTTTAGCGTGTGTTATTTGTTCTCCCTAGCAAACTCTAGGTTGGATATTTATTTTTATGGCGTTAGTTCCCAAAATGACCAATGAAGAAACCCATTTTCTAGGGGAACCCTTTGTTTTTCCTTCTTACAGAAACATTGGTCTTCCTTACATCGCTACTTTGAGCCTTCCAGGTCTCACAATTGGGTTACCGGTATGGTTGTTTTCCACTCCAGTGATCTCGAATGCAGGTGCTTCATATGTAAGCACACCACCCACACATCAACCTCATGTTGACCTTTCTCGTTCTTCGCCCATTAGGTCTCCTTCAATTTCTCCTTCTTCGCCTAGTGAAAGCTCTCAAGCAAGTAGACAGATTGATACGAATAAGAAGAAACGGAAAGAGAAGAAGAAGAACCAGAAAGAGACCAAGCCTCCAACTACATCAGATGTTGGATCCAAGCAACCAACTACTATTAATCGTACTCAAACTGTTGATGAGGTCGACAAGATTAAAATGAAAAATATGAAACCCAAATTCCCTTGAAGTCTTTGTAAGGGTGACCACTTTCTAAGGGATTTCCCTGGTCTTCCCAAGATCTTAGAAATGTGGTCTTCCATGTCATTGGCCCCTGCTAGACATGTTGGTGACACCCCGTCTACTAGTGACATTAAGATTGGTAAGAACAAGACAACTGTCAAATTTCCTTGTATGTTATGTGAAGGTGATCATTATTCTCACCTTTTTCCTCATATGGATGAGGCTTCTTCTCTTTTGGAAAAGATTCAACTTTCAACTGGTTATCATAAGATTTCCTGCAACCCATCATTAGTTGATGGAATGGTCAATCTGGTTCCATCCCCAATCAGTCCAGTTGATTAGGTGGTCAATCTAGTTTCATCCTCGGTTGAACCACTAACCAAAGTAGTTGATCTAGTTCCATCATCGATCAGCCCCATTTTTCATATGAAAAGTGAAACCCAAGTGATTGATCTAGTCATGTCATTGGTCAGTCCCACCCTTCATCTTAATAGTGCCAACATGGTAAATCCCACTCCTCCTCTGAGAAGTGCCAAATTGGTTGCTATGGTCCGTTCATCGGTTAGTCTGGTTGATCATGTCATCAATATGGTCATGTCCTTAGTTGAACTAGTTGACAAAGTGGTTAATCCGATCCCATCTTCGGTCAATCATTCTCTCCCATCAGAGAGTGCAATCCAAGTGGTTGATCTGTTTCCACCTGTCAACCCCATTCACCCCTTGGAGAATGAAACTGAAGTGCTTTATTTGATGTCATTATCCATCGATCCTACTTTCCCTCTAGACAGTAAACCCCATTCTTCACATGTTTTTCTCGTTGATATAGGATCTACCATGACGGGGGGCATTCCTCCATCTCCTGCGAAAACCCCTCCAAGTAATGAGGCCATATTTTTTTATTGGGGTGTGCTAATTGGACCTTGTCTTCCCTCTCACATTCCTTTCAAGATTATAGTATAGGTTTTTGGTCAGGTCATTCCTCAGACACTGATAGAAGAAGGTTTGTCTGTTAGTATTTTTTCATTTATTGCTTGGCAAGCTTTGGGTTATCCTAAGATTGTGTCTATTACCCAGACTCTGTTCTCTTTTAACAGAAGAACCAGTCACCCTTTAGGTATCCTTCCTCAGTTTCCTATAACTTTGGGAGGGAAAATTGTCTTTATTGATGTTATGGTAGTCCAAGACCCCTTGGATTTTGAATTACACCTTGGACGATATTATGTCTATGCCATGAAAGATATTGTTTCCACTCTCTTTCATGTAATATCTTTCCCTCATGATGGAAGAATGGTGACTATTTATCAACTTTCGTTTGTTGGCCCTGACTTGACCATCAACCCAATGACCTCCCTAAATCGTTCTTATATGCAGTCGGTATCACCCCTGCCACAGGTCAATTATGTGGCATTGTCTCCCATGACTTCAACTTTCAATGACTTGGATCCGGTAGTTGACATAGGGCTATTGGAGCCTGATCTCCTTACCCCTATCACAAACCCTGACATGTGTTCCTTCCGAAGCATTACTCTTCCATCCAATGAAGATCTCTTGGAATCCATGACAAAATTTTGTCCCTTGACATGGTGTCCTTCTAGAGCGTTATCCTCTTGGAAGCCATGATCAAAGAAGAGGTCATGAGCATAGTTTTCTCTTCTTTATGGCAAGCTCATTGAAAACTGAAATAGAGGCTATGAGCATAGTTTTCCTCTCTGTAACAATCTCATTAAAAAATGAAACAAAAGTCTAGGGAATGAACCCAGAGCCTCAAGCATAGATATTTTCCTTTGTCAAGAATGTTAAAAAATGAAATAGTCACCTCTCCTGTCAGGTTGTCTTTCACTAGATCTCTTAGATTTCGAGTCAAGCATTTCGTTAGGTCTCATATTTGCACCTTCATTTCATCTACCCTTATCCTTTTTCTCCATATAGTACAGAAATTGGTGACAACCTCAAAGTTGATGAATGAATTGAATCTTGGGGGGGCATGTCTCTAGCCTTTGATGATCATTCTGGAGTTAAGCCACTAGCTTTCAAGCTGGGGGTAGAATACCAAGCTTAGTCTTTTCTCTTTCTCGCGCTCGTAAAAACATGAGAATGTAACCGAGTATACTTTTATCACTTTTTCAGACTTGTAAAGGTTAAACAAAAAAGGAACCCCCTGGAGTCATCTTTAAGATTTTTTCAGACTCTCTAAATGTGAAAATATTACCAACTGATCTTGCTTCCTTTCCCACTCGTTAAAAGTTTTGAAAGGGCGTCTTTCGAGCGATAATTTTTCGACCTCACGAGACTAACATTACAAAAAAGGACAACACTGGAGTCATCTTTAAGTTATTTTCAGACTCTCTAAATAAGAAAAACCACCGAGTTTACCTTCTCTGGACTCGTTAAACAATCATACATTGAAGGGCCCATACGGGACCGAACCCTTACTTATTCTAGTTCATTAAACAAAGGAAGAGGTACTTACCAAAGGTGAGTTATATCGAGCATGCATTACCCTCCTTGAGCTCGTTAAACTAAAAAGAGGTACTCTTCTAACTGGATGGGGGAAAAATTGAAGGAAGTAAGCTAAGCAGTTTTTGAGAACATTACTAGTAATTCTTGCAGTCGCCCTTGAACACGATATTTTATATTTGCACGCATTTTATATCTGTCGAACCTCTGCACTGAACCAATCATGTGAGTTTCTTTACTCCTTTAGGTCACCCAAAGAAAGTCACAATATCTGTTGCATTATCAAGTTTTGGTCCTTGTCAAGTTTCTGTTGTCATGCCTCAGTGTTCAAGGGAAGTATCTGCCTCAAGAGCCAACCATGACAAATTCCTGTTTCAATACCCATGTCATTCCATTTTCATTTGATCCACCAATTACATCTCTATGTCAGTTTCATGTCATTTATGGGGGATACATCACGACCCTCCTGCGACGAGTCTGTTCCTATCGACCTCAACACATTATCCAAGAACTAGACTTAGAAACTAGTTATTACCTTGGGACCTGCATGCCTCAATGGCAGGCCTCCTCGCTTCCGACAGTGGGTTTACATAATTGACCCCTGATCGGATTATTCCACAGATGTTCGAATTCAGCTCATTTTTTCACATTCGCTAGAATGTACTAGGGTACCTTGGGAATCATTGACATCGATGGTGATTTCCCTCACACTTATTAACAGTTTACCTCATTGACCGATAATCAAGTGGTTTCTTCCATGTTCGACATCATGACATCTATTCACATGGTTAGATTCGTACTACATCGGGATCGGTAAAGAAGACCCTGGGTTGAGTCATCACTCTTATATGTACTTTGCCCAGGTTGTGATGGAGTTTCTTTTGAACATTGACACATATACTGTTACATAGATCCACTTTGTATTGGTCGTGGCTATGTCTTGTCATCTCATAGATCCACTGTGTATTCTTCGTGGCTACGACCAGTTCAGGTCATAGGAGTATAGATCCACATTTTATCCTTAGTGGCTATACCTTTTTATCAATATAATTATGGATCTGCAGTGTATTTTATGGCGGCCATACCTTGCAAGTCTTTATCACCCAAGCATAGGTATGCCTGCCTTGGGTTTGAAACATGTCATAATATTTTTTTAATGGTTGTGTGCAGCTTCTACCAGGTTTTATGCGTCCTTACCCTTGCTTGAAAAAGTCTACAAAGTACTTCAGTCATCAGTTCTCATCTTCTAACTTCGCTCTTTCAGGGGAAATCTATTACACATCAAAATTACTCACTTCAATAGTGTCGCAAGTGTCGTCATTACAAGTGTTGTAAGTGCCGCATCTTCTCCACAAGTGTTTCATCTTGACCACAAGTGTTGCAAGTGTCACAAAAATCATACTTCCATATTTCCTATGACGTGCCTCTAACAACATCATGGGGACACTTAAAACACCCTCAAAGAATGGTTTTAGGAAGAGAAATCATTTGATGAAGAGTACAAAGCATTTTCCATGAAGAAAACCACTTAAAAATGATTTTTAGAAGGCAACTCTCCCCTACCCACTATCAGGGAGTGCTGGCGCTCCCTAGCCTTCTTTGGGGGAGCGTTGAAATGCTTTATGCACCCTTTTGGTGGAGCGCTTCCTTTTCTGAGCAAATTTTAGTTTGTCGAGATAAATCAGGGAAGAATCCCCTCAATCTCTGAAGTTGGTTGGATTCGAATATGAGGTCAAGGCATGATCTTAGGGAAGATCCACAATTGAAGGAGTGGAATCCTCAACTTATCCCAAAGATCTCTTAATTGGTTGGGACTCTCCAAGCTTATATAAGGAGGCTTTCTCATGGTGAAAGGTACATGATAGGAAATATAGAGATTGAGAGATACCAAACTTATGATCTCATGAGTGGTATTGATATGGAGACATTGTGAAGTATCAAACTTATGATCTCATAACGGAGATATCATTGAAGCATCAACATTTTGTGTGTGGATTATTTGAGCAAGGGTCTGGACAAAGAGAGCTTGGTGAAGTTGTTGCACCTACATCCATGGTTGTAAGAATTTCACTTTGTTTTCATTAATATAAATCTATGCTTGGCTTATTTCCTTTAATGTTTGTGTACATTTCATGAACTTGTTTCTTTCATAGATCCATTATGAAGATAATCATGGTAGAGTAGGAATTATGTCTCATTGTTGTTTCTCATTGTATTATAGGACCTTATGAAGAACTTGAAGATCAAGATCAGCCTGGATCAAGCAAGGACAAACGTCAGCAAAAAGGTATTTACTCTTCTTCCTTCTTATTCTTTGGATAGTTTAGCTTCATGAAAAGGAAAGTAAGTGTCCACAATAGCACTTTTCTGTCTTGGTCATAGGGGTCTAGTATCCAAGAGAGAATCCACTTGTTCGCAAGGGGATTTATCTATAACAGAGACCCAGAGTGGATCTCAGCTGTCCAAATCCAAATGCCACACGTCATCATATCTATCACTCTGGGTTTTTTACTTCATGATTTTTAAAATGAGAAAATCATTGAAGTCTTGAAGGCCCAAAGTCCTGAAGTCCCGAAGTGGCTGAAGTCCTGAAGTGTCGAAGCACATGGTAGAAAATCCTTCACTTTGGGGGTTTTTCCTCCATGCGGTTTCTCATGTTTCACTTTCAAAACACATGAAGCCTGAAGGCTCGTAGTAAGTCTCAGCCATCTAATCCTAGAAAGCCACGCGTCTCTAGATCTAGAACTTTGGGTAAAAGCGCTAAAGGAAAGAAAGGTTTGAGATTTGATTTTCATGAAGTCTAGAGCCACAAAGGGATCTCAACCATCGATCTCTGGATTTCATGCGTCATCAAATCCTTAACTCCGGATGTTTTGCTTCGAGGGAAAATAAGTTTGAGTGTTGATTTTCCTAGAGCCCGGAGACCCGAAGAAGATCTCTTCCATCAATTTAAGAGGATACGTGGCAATCATCAATATGGACATGTGGCACACTTGTCGGTCATGGAACCAGGCACATTTTTTGTAGTGGCACATGGCACTCAGTCTAGGAAGCCATGGGCATATCATTCACTTCTTTCTTAGTGACACATTTCATTTATCTTTCTTGACACATCATCATGGTGACATCACTCTGCCACATCAAATCATCCTCCGGGTGGTGTTATTGTTCAACGTCAAAAAGTAGCGTCCCCCCCCAGGGCACAGTTTAGAGGATTCTAAAGTTGGCGAGCAGTTAATCTTGGCAGTGGCACTAATTATAGCATGTGCACCCATATCTCATATCGGGACTAGATCTACGGCCATAGTTCATTACGGGGATGCAACATGCTCAGGCGATAATTTTCTTGAGCGGTCTCACAATTGAAACCATAATAGGGAGAAAGTGCTACATGGAAAAAGGTGGTGGATTGCGGGCCCAAAAGTAGTATGAACCCAAATCACTTTTGGGTATCCCCGCAATCACATGTTTATATGGCGTCCTATCCTAGAGAAACACGTGGCCGCCCCCTGAGGTTTAAGTCTCGTTGAGTCGCCGAGGAAAAGAAGTTAATGGAAGGAAGGTCGAGTGGTTGAAACCTCAGCTCACTCGGTAATTAGAAGTATGGAGGAGTCGGCCATGGAAAACAGAGTTTTCAGACCGAGGTACACCTGTGGATGAATTTTTCTATAGGCCCATGCCAATCTGAGCTCATGTCTGACAGAGGGATGCACGCTCAGTCTGACAGAAGAAAGCGCAGATGAAAGGCTTTGAATGTAGTAGCTAGGTCACACTCCTGGTAGTGGTGGACTAGTCTGAGTATAAATAGGTAGTTTTGATATTTTGTTAAGGTCATCAACTGGTTGAGTAGAGCTCCCTATTTTGTAATTTTTTGATGCCATAACTGTTCTCTATTTATGTATCCAATTTGATACTTTCATGTTAATAGAAGTCATCTTCTTTTCATCTCTCTGTAAAAATTGAGCTAAAACACTCATGCATGGAGGATCAAGTCGAGGGTTGTTATGATGTTGTAATGTAGGTTTGATTACAGTGGTATCGTGACCAGTTTTAGTTAGCTCCCTTTTTATCTTTCTCCCTGTTGGTGTATAAATATGTTCAATATATATTTTCCACTCATTTATATGTCAATCTAGGATTCATAATCAAAAGAGTTGTTACACTATATGTGCCAAGAACAGATAACCTACCTATGTCTGTTGTATATAGGAAATAATTAATAACATAATACTTTGTTTCTAAGATTTTTGAATACTTCACACACCTCTGAAATTAGAAGAGAAAACTGATAATAAAACTTCTCAAACAAACAATCAATCAAAAAGGTTCCATCTTAGGGAACAAGTCTGCTCATTCCAGGCTTATGAATTAGAGAGATGAACTTAAGAAGCTTGTTTCCTGTAGCAATCAAAACAATAATTAACAGTCAAATCCAATCACTCATGAAACCAAAATCAATTCTAACTATGTTCAATTCAAACAAATCAGTATAAGGAACAGTCAGCATAACTGAGAGACTTCATTATGGGACATGAAGATGATATATAAAGTCCTTTGGTTCCTGTATGTACCAAAAGTACTGCAATCATAAACTCAAAATATCATTTTCTTAACCATCCCACACTTCAAACAATTAAATGGCAATCTCCAAGATTTGAAAAGAAAAATATCTATTCAATCTGGAATCTGATTGTTCACACCAATTCAAAAACAAATGACTTAATGTTGAACTCTTTGAAATGGATCTAAAATCATTGACAACACACTACTGTGAAATACTCACACAATCACACAAAGCATATATAGGGAGGTTTACCTTGGTTGGGGTGGTGGGCCCTTTCTGAACCAACAAGGAACCTCTTAAGAAAATAATAGACTAAAACGTTTTACTCATACTCAAGAATTTGCATAATAGATCATTTGCATTACTTCAACTGGTAAATTGAATTATCAGTTTTTTATCTCATACATGGAAGTGTATCATCTAGTTCTAGAAAACTATTGTGTTGTATTCCTTATTATCCACACACACTATCGTCTATACATCATCCCTTATAAAGAAGGTAAGTTGATACTATCAATATCTATGGATAAGCATCAAACCGTTTTAAAAATATTACAATTGGTATTTACATCTAATATCTAGGGATCGACTCCATCCTCATGACATGAATTGCATGAGTGATGGAATCTACCGTGATATGGAAAAATTATTTGGAAGCTTCGGTCCAGCTGCCTTCTCGAAATCTTCATCAACATACTAGTCCAACAGGTGCATTATGGAAACAGGGGTTTTGGTATCGGAATACACACAGTCGTGAATATGAGTACTAGATTAGATGCATAGGAAGTACCTAAATAGCACATGACCTGGTACCGCAATGGATGTAGAGCAGACAATACCGGATCAAAATTTCCTTGGGTACCAGAATAGACTTGGTATCGAATTACACAGTGACTTGTAGTACCGGAATGCTGAGGTACCAAAATAGGCTACTCATGAGTCAAACAATTAGGATTATACAAAACAAAAAACTTTAATTGAATTAACTCAATAAAGTTAAACAAAACATGTTTGAATCATTAGTTACCTCTTGTGTACATGAACAAGGTCATTAGGTATGTTTATGGAGGAAACAGTCAAGTATAGTCTTATAACATAGGCAAAAACGGCTTGGATACAAGGTGATATAGGCTATTATAAGTGTCAAAATGGAGGCTCAACACTCCCTCTTACACTGAATGGCTCGGGCATGGAGGATTCAATCGAGTTGTGGTAGTAGAATTGTGATGTAGGTTTGATCATTGTGTTGTTTGGACATATTTCACTGTCTGAAGCTTGTGCTCAAGAGTGATATTGAGTCTGATTTTTTCTTCTCCAAGCTGCTTGAAAGCCTGATTCTCATAACAATATTGTTCACCTTTCTCACTAACTCTTCCCTCTGCTAAAACTTAAACTCAATTCACTGACTGAAGTGAATGTGGCCCTCACTTCCATGTGCATTTCTTGTCCAATTTTGTGTTGAACATCATTCATATATTGATTTTTTTCCATTGACCTCCACTCATATAAAACCAACATCCACCAAAAACTATGATGGGTACTGGGCTTATCCTCCTGCAATCTGAGGGTGACTCTCAGTTATAACATTCTTGGAGTCATTTCTGAGGAATGAATTGAAGACATTTCCCTGGGTAAGAACAACAAATAAATTATGATTCTGAAGGTGCATCAGAGATCAGTACCATTGAAGATTGCAAATTGCACCTGGCGACTCCACTATTTCAGTTGTGTCTCTAAAAGATAGAAACATGAGGTCTACTCCACAGCTGCCTCTAGCTACATCTGAAGTTGACCCAGAGAATATTATAAAGAAAGGAAAGATTTCTCGAGAAGTCTTTAGTTGTTGCCCTAGATTGAAAATCTCTCTGGGAGAATAATAATGACCAGATCTGGTCTTTGATGGTGAACAAAGACCAGACACTTTCAGACTGCATATCATTCACCTGGAGACTCCATGTTTAAAGAATCCAATGGCGACTCCACAATTTTAAGAAGTCTTATTTTCAAATGGAATCCATTTTGGCTCGAAGGTTTGATCCTTTCAATTTCTCTGTTTATTCTGGTTTTCCAAATGTTGTTCCTACTATTGATGAGTGGGGTGATTTTTTGCCCATATTTAGAGAACGTAAATATGACAACCCTGTCGAGCATCTCTGTGAGTTTCATGAACTCATGCATCAGTGGGAAATACATCATGAGGATTTATTATTGAATATGTTCATGTACTCATTAGTAGGAGATGCTCATGAGTGGTATCACTCCTTACCCCCTGCTAGCATCTCCTCCCGGGAATAGTTTCATGCAGCTTTCAATGCTCATTGTTAAAGGTATTATTCCTCTAAGTTAATCTATCATAACTATTGTGAGGAGTATAGAGATGGTGTTCAGGACACAGTTCGTTCTTGTGAAAGCTGTGAGGATGAGGGACATCCCCTGGAGGAGCTGATGGAGCTGATACGATCACTTTCTACAAGAATAGAGGATTTGAAGGTAGATTTTTCTCACTTCTCTTACAAAGAAAATACAAAGGATATTTCAGTCCCAAAAATAGATGTTCTTGGTAGCCCTTCTTATGACGAATAATTGATGTCGGATACTGAACAAGAACAAACGATTGTTGATGGATATCCTAGCGAAGATGACGAAGAGAATAGTTTCTCCATGGTAATTTTTTTTGGTGATTGTGAATCTGACCTTGGGGAGAACCATGAAGGAGAAAAGGGTGAGCCACATCTCTAGGCTATCTTGGCTCCGAGATTTTCCCGTTTCAATTTCTCAACCATAGTTTGTTATCTACATCCAATGCTAGATAGAAATGACTGGGATGATTATCTTCTGAGATTCAAAGGAAGTGAGCATGACGATCCCGGTAATAACTTATTCAATTTTCATAGATGAATGCTTGAGCATGACTTTGTTCACAAGGATGTCTTGATCAAGATGTTAAAATTTTATTTGGAAGGAGATGCTCGTGAATGGTGTAAATCTCTCCCTGCTACTAGTATCCATTCTTTGAAGGATTTTCATGATGCTTTCAATTCATATTACGAGAAGAGTTTCCCGTCTCATCTTATTTTGGGTGACTGTTGTAAGAAGTTTGCATTCTACATCTAGGAGATGATAGATTCTTTCTCATTTGATGAGTCTGGTGAAGATCTGATTAAAAGAAAAAGTAAGGACAAAAGAGAGTATTTTGTAGTTGTGTATGAAAGCTTTTCTCTTTCTATTTCCCAAGAAGAAGGCCTTCCTGATATGATTGATGATAGAGTTGATGATTGCATAGCCATAGATGCATTGTATTCTTCCCCTAGTACACATGTTGTCTCAGATTTAAAAGAAGAGATTGTTGTGGAGCAGGATTCTTCTCTTTTCCTTCAAGAGGTTCCCCATGATGTATTTTCACCTTGGATTGAAGATAAGAATCTAGAGGTTTCTCATTTTCCTGTGAAAGATAAAAGAGTTGTGCGCTCACCTATCTTTGATGGGTATTCGGATGAAGAAGAGAAGATCCCTACATCACATTTTTTTGACTTGGGAAGCAACCAACCTTTGTATGACGGCTATGAATCAAATTATGATGTGGATATGAAGGATTTCCAAGACCATACTGTAGAGCCTTTTCCCTTATACATTAAGGAGAAGCTTTGTGTGGAAATCAACCATCCTATGTCCACATAAGACATTCAACAACATGTTAAAAAGAAGCATCCAGTCACTGATATACACGAAGTGATTCCTTTCCCTCATCCAGCAGATGTTATCATAGTAGAAAAATAAAAAGTGGATCAACAGCCTACATCCTCCCTGTCACTCACTTGTGCTTGCCACAGACATTCAGTCAGAGGTGAGAAGCCATAAGACAGAGCATGTTTTATGTTACCAACTGAGTAGGTTTTTCCACTTATTTGAAGACCCTGTAGGGTAGTACATGGAGTGTCATTGTTTCCAGGTATTGAATCCTCCAAACTTTATCTTGCTTTCAACAAAAGGAGGAGAACTGAAAAATGTAATCGATTTGTTGTCATAGTTTCATTATCTTTTGTTGATCAGTGATAGAGTAAATAAGTTTTTAGTTAGGACGTTACTTGGCTGGCTCTGGTGGAAGTCCACTTTCACCTAGCACTTTGTAAAAATCAGTTAGTCTACGAGTGTACATAAATAAGATCCTTCTGGAGCCCATGTGTTTGTTTTCATTTTTAGTAGAGTAGTGTACATATCTCCCTGTTTTCTTTAGCGAAAGTTTTGATCTGGTGTTTCAGGATTAATCCGTAGGTGCGGACACGAACTGATCTCCCTAGATCCACCTGGATCTAGAACAAAACAAGACAGAATATGATGCTTTCCTTAAGTTTTAAATATTTAATTTACCAAGAGGTAAGAATCATGGACATACCTTATGAATGCTTTCCTTAGGTCTCTGTTGTTCCCGCTTCGCTCCAGTGCTCTTGTGCAGCCAAAATCAAAACAACACAAACCAACCAAAGTGATAGCGATAACATAAACTCAATATAAACCTATGTATGTGATCAAGGAATCATACAATAAAACACAACAAGCTTTATAGGAAAGAATCATATTACTGTATTATATTAAATGTGAAAGAGAGATTACAACCGTTGCCTTGATGTCGTAAGGTCCCTTCCAACCATCCTTCGTTCCCCACACACTTCTTTCTCCAAGGATTCTAAGACCATATATCTGATAGCTACTCACGATCTATCTTGACAAAGCAAATCTCAAAGCCACTCTAACCAAGCTAATAATTCCAAGCCAACCAAAAGCTCATCCAATCTCACCTTCTCCATGAGAATTCCTCTCCTTTTATAAGTTGAAGAGGATAAG
>ML833466.1:36039-51344 GCA_009831015.1 Picea engelmannii
AAGTTACAACGGGTTTTGTTGTAGGTTGTATCCCTTCATTTGTTGGATAATAATAAAGGAAGGACCTGGCAATTTCTCTGGTGGACGTAGCCCACACTGGGTGAACCACGTAAATCTGTGTCTCTCTTGTATTGTGTGTCTTCAGTGTTTTGTTTCTGCATTTGTTTTATTTTATTGCTCCGTGGTCCTGTTTTTCTAACACAAACTAACAAGTAAACATTTACCTTATGAAAACCAGCAAGCTCATCCTTGCTTTATCTTCTTGCTTCTTTGAAAGACCCCCTACTACCAATGATTTTGTCAATCCCTGTTGAATATGTAAAAGAAAAATGAAATGGAGCAGAGCTCACAGCACTCCAAGAATACCTCTCTATAAATTTGCTACCAAAGTTTTCTCTCTCGGAATTTTATTTCTCTAAATTTTCTCTATAAATTTGCTACCAAAGTTTTCTCTCTCGGAATTTTATTTCTCTAAATTTTCTCCTTCAGAAATTTTCCCCTTCCAAATGGTTGTGCGTTGCTTCCTTTATATTGTTTGCTGAGAAGTTCTGGCGGTTATCAGTTATGGTTAATGAACTGCAGCGATCAAACTATTTTCATTTGAAATATAATATCTTATTAATTCTCTTATCCATGTGTAAATTGTTTTTAATATTTCCGGTATTTTCAATATAATCCTCATATTGGAGGTCGAAATGCTAAGCCAAGGTGAGCCTGCTGCATTAAAAGTTTTTAAGTAAACCCAACATTTCATTTATACTCGTCTAATATGTATTCTTCGTTGCATAACCAAAGAAATCACATCGTCGTTGTCTATCTTCACCCATAAATGTTGAAAGAAATCTTCTCTGAAAAATTAGATGTCTCCAAGCCTTTGAAGAGTTCACGCGTTTTGAGGGTTCAAACTCGAGAAGGCCTTGCAACAAGTATATAAATAGACTTGCAGAGTGGTCTGCATGTCGCATCATCAATCCCTAAGTTTCAGTAACTTCCTCATTGCTCTGATTCTCTCTTTAGAGGATGCTCTTATAACAAACATAATAATAATACTGCACCGACACCCTTTTTGAACTCCAACGTTTACAACTCCAACACAACATATTCATAGTTTGTTTTGATCCAGCATGCTTGACTTCCCTTAGAGTAGTCGCGAAGGAAAGAAACCATTTCATAATCTCGGTTTTCTGAAAAAAAAAATTAGGATCAGTACATCCCATGACACAGTTTTCATCCCAGTCTTGTAACTCCTTTAACTTTGATGCATTTACAAAGGTTTTTGATATATCTAGATGTCCATCCATAATTTCACGGGTATGCAAATCAGCTAGAGTTTCTGGGTAGATCTTTTTCCTCAACATTTTCATCACCCACTTTTGGGGACGATATTCTTTTCCTCCCCCTTTCCATTTAAGAACCTTTTTCACAAACGAACGACTAGACTTTGGCAGATGTTTTTTTACCTTGTTTGATTTTATTTTGCTCATAATAACGTTCATATTCTGTTTTGGCTCCATCTATAATGAGTAGAGCTTGCCTGATTTTTTCTTCAAGAAAAGAGATCTGCCAAGGTGGTTCTATGCTCTTTCTTTCTGACCATTTCAGCTAATAGTGGAACCTCAAAGAATTCCTGCAAAGGATAAATCTCATTCGCATGGTTGTTATTGTAATTGTCATTGTTATTGCCATGGACAGAGTTTAATAAATCTTTCATGGAAAATTCTTTGTTGCAGTTTGTGATAGTATATCCTTTGCTCTCCCATTTTTGGGCCTTCACAAATTCCATATGGTAATCCTTACTAAACTTACCGTTCCCAACTGACCCAAACGCCTCCTCCAGCTTTTCTTCCAGAACCTCCATTTCAATCGGGTCGATAAGCTCTTCTTCATTGTTTTTTCATTGTTTCCGAAATTCTCAACATCCAGAGACCCATAACTGTTTCCTTGCTTAGTTCTCCAGAAATTCTATTAAACGAGAAGGTAATTATCTCCACGCTGCCCAGCGAGCATGCTCAGTACAATATCTCTTCCATTTCACAAAACATAAAAGTGTGTGTCATATAAGAATCCAAAAGCTTCTTCTCTTCACATATGTTTGGATTGAACGTCGTTGCTACAGTTATGCATTCTCCCACTTTTGGGCTCCATTCACTAAGAAACTCTCTAGATGATGCACTTATTAATATCATTGAGCTCTCCGTTACCTGAACAATTTGGTCATATGCAACATTTTGGAAATATATTGTCTTCAAAATTAAGTCCTTCACTTTATAGTTTTGACATAATTTATTTCCATAAATTTCCATAATGTATTATAATGACTTAAGACACAAATTTTATGGCCACATTATTTCTTTATATGGAAAAGGAAATGCATGAATTTGATTTGGAATATAGAGATTTATATAATGGTTGCAAATCGTAAACCATACTAATCCACATGTAAAGTCAAGATTCATTTTTATCTTAAATAATAAAAATGTCATGTTGATGGGACATGATAACATGGTATAGTTTTGTAACATGAAAGTATGTCAAAGTCATAACCCTAAAGGTATGTTAATGATGTCATACTTAGGAAAAGAGGTATGAGAAATAACTTTGGACTTGAGGGTTATGAGTGTAAAATTGACAAGGTTAAGAATGAGAAATGAGAGAATAGGTCATTTTAAGTGATAGGTAAAGAACCATGAAAATTTTGTCAAGCACTATCTTAACCTTGCCGACAATTTGTAATGAATTTCCTTCATTTGAATTAACCTGTATCATATCCAATAAAATATTTTGACTAACGATCATGGTCATTCATTAACAAAATAAATATAGTAAATTTTGTAACATTCTTGAATGACAAGGTATTTGAAGACATCTTCCTCGAATGTGTAGCTGCAACTCAGTGAGAGAGCACATGACTTTGCACAAGCAACAACTTTTTTTAGGGGAAGCCTGGCAATGATTTGTCGGCTAAGTATTGTTGACCAAAATCATCGACAACAATGCCCTTTGTATTAACAAATGCACCATCCACTTTCATTAGGTTGATGGATGATGTATTGAGACCCTTCACCAACTCTTTTGTGGTGGTATATTTGGACGACATCCTCATCTTCAACAGAACTTGGGAGGAGAAAATGCAACATATTCAACAGGTTTTGAGCACTTTGTGGCAGCACAAGCTATATGCCAACTTGGATAAATGCTCTTTTGAAATGAACATGGTCCAATAGTTGGGATACATTGTTGATGAGCATGGGTTACATGTTGATCCAACTAAGATCCAAGTCATTTGTGACTGGCTAGCCCTGACCACACCAATCGAGCTTCAGAGATTCTTGGGACTAGAAAACTTCTACTCACGGTTCATATTGGGATTCTCCCATATTGCATGGGACCTCAACTAGGTGACCAAGGGTGGTGGCAGGGAAAATTGTGTGTGGGGGAAGTAACAACAATGAGAGTTCGATTATCTGAAGCATCGCTTGTGCTCAGCTCCAGTACTCTCCTTGCCCAATCTGCAGCAATCGTTCAAGATTGATATTGATGCATCTGACCATGTTGTAGGTTCATTTCTCACTCAGCATGGTCATCTGGTGGTATAGCATAGTGAGACACTCTCATATAGTGTTCAGAAATACCCCACCTATGACAAGGAAATGTATTCCATTGTATAATCCTATCATCAATGGAAACATTACATTCTGGGAAAGGATACAATCATCCCCACTGATAAGACAGGGATCTCAAATCGTGTCACTGACTACCTCAAGAAAACCTTGCTACCCATTGTTATCACCAAGTTTGTGGGTAGCAATGTCTTTGAGCTCAACACTCCACACTTCTTTGGCTTTCACCCATTGTTCAATATGGACCTCCTTCGGCCATATTTTCCACCATTATTGGACACCTCCAAGATCGCAGAACCACTGACACCAATAGAGCTCAAACCTATCTTCATGGAACAAGCATTCATTGATCAGATAGTGGACACACAGGTCAAGGGCACTCGCTAGCAGAGGATCCATCTTTACTGAGTTGTCAAGGCAGGGCAGCTCCTACACCAAGGCAAGTGGATAACCAAGGGCCAAATCTATCAGAAGTTTCATCACCTTATGGGGGAAATCAATGCAATGGATACCATTGCTTCCTAAGGGGGGAGGATTGATCCAGGTGGATATTGGTGGCCACCCACCTATTCGAATTGACTCCTCTTGTCCATTTTTAGTTCAGAATATTCTTCTGTACTTCTTTGTAATTATGGGTTCTACACTTTTGGGTTTGTCTGAGGCCCTACACATCCTCTAGGTGGATACTGGTGGCCTCTCACCTAATCCATATGGCTTATTTTGTATGTTTTCATTTCAGCACATCTTATTGTACTTCCAGAGCCGTTTTAGAGCCCTAAATAGTGTTTTTATTGGCTCGCCATAGTAAAACTATAGATGGAGTTATATTTTAATAGTGTAATGTGTATCTCTCTGAAATACCTTTCCAATGGGCTATCACACACCTAAAACGGAGGTTGTATGAAAACATTATGACCCTGGGAAGTTGAGGTACCAACTTACCCATAGAGGCCCACATGACTTTTGACGTTTCACCTCCTAGGGTTAGGTTTTTGAATGTATAGGGTTTTGGAATTCATGAGTAATATCAAAAAGGCCTCTAGAGCCTCATTTTGATCATTCTACTCAGATGGATGGGTATAGAAGCTACTTATCTTCTCTGATATAGCTACCACCATTCAAGCAAGTGTTTTAGTTCTGTCATTTTACAGTTTCATCCTATTTCATTTATTCAATAGAAGATATTGTTCATTGGATATTTGTGTTGTTATTCACATCTTTGTGTTTATTGTATTAATTTTGTTAATATGTTCGCTCATCTCCTAAATCTATATCATCCTCCTCTAGTTGTGTAATCATTTGCACTGCTTGTTCCTGGAGTGGTTCCACTTCCACTTGTCTCTCCTATTTCTACCTCTGTGCGGATTTTAACTCTTCATGCAACTTATTTAAATCCTAATTTCCTTTTAAGTGTTCCATAATTTTCATTGTCTTCTGCTTTTTTTTGAGTTCTTGGATAGCTATGCTTTCTCTTTCGTCTTCTTGGTCCCACTTTTGGACCTGCTCGTCCTCCTCCAGCGTTGTTCGGAGCTTTGTTGCTATGTCAAACAATTTTACTACTACGCTGACTTGTTTCTACATCTCACCTAGTTGAAATGTAGCTTCTTGTTTCCTTTGTTCTCTCACCTCCGAAGGAGTCATAGGGTTGAGCTTCTCATTTAATTCCTCGATCTCCTTCCTATACTTATCGAATGTTTGTGTAATGAGGTTGATCTTCTCCTCTTCACTTCTTTCTATTTGTTGTGCACTACCAGGGATGCGATTATACATCATTTTCAAACCCCATTTCATTTTGTTTGCACGTTATTTTTCCTCCTTGGTTTCGAGCTTGACCTACTCGACTACCAATTCTAAGGCTTCCTTTCCATTCTTTCTATGTTGTAATTTTGTTGTGTCTATTCTTGTACGCGCCTACACCTCCTGTATGACACTGACCTGAACCTTGTATAGTGACTTAGTTGGTATTCTTTCCATTACCAACTCTACCTGCGCCAGATCCTTCAATGGTGTCTGGGCTATAGTCTCATCCATCTGCAGCATGTTGGATGTAACTTGGAAGTTCAGGCTCACATGCACTATGGTTTGACTGGTATATTTCTCACTCGCCGTGGTCCTAGCTATTATCTCCTCAAATAAATCAATTGAGATTTTTTATTTTAGGCAATAGGATGTCTTCTAAAAACGGTACTTTTTTTTAATTTTTACTTTTAAAGCTCATTTCTCAAAGCTTTACACATGTAATAAAGTTTAAATAAACTTTTGTTTTGTTTTTATTTGATCTAATTCAAATCTCAAGTTTCGGTGGCTTAAGCAAACATTTTGATTGTTCATTAGCCACCGAAAGCCTTAGCTTTTAGTAGCTTAAACAAAGGAATTCAGGGCTATTTTAGCCACCGAAATCACAAAAGCAGGGAAAGAGTCAGCACGTCCTTTTACACATTTCAATCGTCGATTTTGAAGTTTTATAATTGCAATAAGTCACCGAAAAGATAGGAGAATGAACCGCTCACGACTAGAAGATGATATCTGTATGATATAAGTGAATCTTTTCAGATCGTTGTATCATCAAGCCATATGCTTACGTACCCTCCATCATTACAGTTATCAACTACGACTGCTTCAAATCACCAACCGTTCTGCCGCATCCCTTGTAATCAATGCCACATTCTAAAGCTCGCCTTAGTTTTCTCATTTTTGTCACATCAGAGCCGACTCTCCCTAACTCTATGCTGTGTAACTCTCCCCAGAAATCTGTTCCTTTGATCACATGTGTGTGGAAGAATTGTGGAAAATGAAGAAAGGAGCCTCAACCTTGAGGAAAGAGCTCGACGACATCAGTTACTTGCAATCGCACCTGGGGGTATGTCAACTATTCAGGGATGCATGATGTTATAATTTTTGCAAAAAATTATAGAGTTCTCATTAGCAGGTGGTAGAGGCATTTGCCCTCAATTTCGATGGAAAGAAAGTAATCATAGGTCGAGATGAATTCGAGATAGATGAAGTGACAGAGCTTCCCAAGACTGGAGAAATATGGTTTAAAACTACTGTTACTAAGAATGTTGAATTCAGGTCTTATTTGAAACCAGAACACAGGGGTTTGATATGGAAGAAAGACATTCCTGTGTCTTTCCTTGAAGAGAAATGGCAGCAGTTACTAAAATCCATAATGGTTTATACAACTTGTGAAGGGAGATATAACAGAGTGATGATTTACCATTTTAAACTCATAAATCATTTGACTGGTAGAAACCCACTCAATCTGCCCTATTTTATCCACATAAGTTTATCCAAAATGGTTCATCAAGTTAAGGCCAAGCCCAATAAAGTTGCAGGTAGATTATCCCACCACAGTCTGATTAAACTTTTGGTTTGTGAGTTGTTGCAAAGGAGAGGAAAAGAGTGGAATTACTTCTTATTCTGGAATGATTTCCAGACTGAGGTTCATCCATAAGTTAAAAAGATTCATCATTCCATGAAGTATTCTACTCCCAGAAGTGGAAAGAGGAGGAGGAGAGCTATCTCTCCAGCTCTAGTTAATCAATCCTCTCCTTCCTCTAAGCTTGACAAAAGTAAGAAGAAATTAAATTTCAACAGTGAAAAAGAAAAGGCCAAAGAATCCCCAGTAAACAAAAAAATTCTTAATCTTCCTTACACAGACTCAGAGGATGAAGAGCACCAAATTGAAACAGGGCATGAGGATTCAATTACCATAGGGTGTGAAAATTATGTTTTTGTGGATATATACACAAAAAGTTATGAAGACCTTCCATCACCTACACCTCAAGAAGAACAAGAACCACAAATTGCAGATGCCTCATCTAGCAAACGAGTGAAGCGGAGTAAATCAAAGGAAATCAAGAATCTTAAGAAGAAGTTAGCCGAGCAAGAAGTGATAGAAAGGGTAATCAAAACCAGGTATGAAACCCTATCAAAGAACTTTGCAGAAAGCAACTCATCCTTGGAAATAGTATCCCATGAAAGCATAAAGGAGAAGAAAAATAAGGACAAGATTGTAAAAGACTACAACAGCTTATGGAGAGTAGCTCAGGGCTTGAAGAAAAAGTTCAGGGCTTTGAGGAAACAAACTATGTCTTCAAAACACCAAGCTCAGACACATGCTTCTCTTGAGACCCTAGCAGAGGTGGAAATTCAGTGAAATGAACCAGAGGCAACCAGTAACCCTACAATATTTGAGCAAGATGCAGAAGCCTAAAAAGATCAGTCCTAAGGCATTTTTGAGCTAAGACAAAGGGTATTTTTGAAATTTTGATAATCTCAGGTTTCGGTGGCTTAGGAGAACATATCAATTGTTCATTATCCACCAAAAGCAAAGCTTTCGGTAGCTAATTGGTCCAAGTTCTATCTACTCTAGCTACCGAAAGCACTGATAAGGCAAAAAGTTAATGTTTTTGCACAGGTCCAAGTTTTCCTTGTCCAAACGCCGCAGAAATGGTTCCAATCGATGGAAAATAATTAATGACATCCTTATCAAGAGTTTGTTTTGGTTTTGGAGGTGCTCTATAAGATAGAAAGGTAAAAAACAGGTAGTTATTTTCAAGGATATGAAGTTGTTTGACTGTCAACAGGTGTCATGTTCGACTCCTCCCATCTCACATGAGATCCAGCAGCCTCAGAAGGCTCACTACACCTGCCAAAGAATCTGAAGAACATAAAGATCATTTGAGAATTTGAATTGACCTAGTTTATAAAATATTTTCCTACTTTCTTGGGCCAGTTAGTGATTTTCTATTTTAGGCAAAATTCGATCCAATAATCTAGGATCTTGAAACTGTTTGTAAAGGGCTATAAAGCCCAAAACATTTGATGAACAAAGGGTTCGATTTTGAGTTTTGTAATCCACTGTTATTATGATAAAGACACTTTATTTAATATATTAAGCCTGCAAGCTTCTTTCACTGTTATTGTCAGACTCTCTTTTATCTTTTTCTATGCCTATGAGTTGAAATCATTCCTTTGTCTATGTTTAATGGTCCCATGGTAACTGTCATCTTACGTTTTGATTGCTAAGCAAGAATCATAAGCATCATTTTCTAGTTTGTTGACCCATCATATATATTGCCTATGTGTGTTCTAGTTAATTGATTGGTTTTCTTATCCATTTGATCTACAGACCTATCTGATCATAGCTCTTGAAGGCCTTGTATTGCATGAATATAGCTAGACTATCTTGAAGATACAATCCAGTTAGTTAAGATATTCATCTTGATCCAAACCCACACCCATTATTGAGAAAATAGTTACAAAAAGTTTAAGTTACAAGGCATCTCTAAGATATAGCCTAGGAGAGTTTCCTGGAGTGATAACACTTGCCTCTGCTTATGTTGATGCAGGGAAGGTATTTTTTCCCCTTTCATGCATGTGCACTTCTCACATCTACTCTAGGACCTGCCTTATGTCTTCCAGCGCATCTTGAATTCGACATCTTTGGTTTTGGGCATCTTCAAACTCCTCAACTGTGCATTCATGTACCTTTTTTTCCATGAGTTCAGCTTCATCCTCAGTAATCGTGCACTCTGGCAGCTACTTGTGCACCTTAGCCTTCTTTCACGACCCCCCTGTGTTTATGATTGGTCGCTTGGGTGGCCCTGTTTCCTGTGGGGTAGTTGTCGAAGGGGTTTATTTTTTAGTTGTATCCCCCATTGTTAAGTACCTATACTAGATCTTCAAATATACTTCAATAAGACCAAGAATAAACCATAAATCATTCACCATAACATGAACACAAGAACATAGAAAAAACCCTTTAGGTAGGGTAATACCATATATTAATCCTTAAGGAAGGATAACACTCCTCAAGCAATGCTTGATACCTTCACAATATTCTTCACTATGATTCATTACATTGCTTACACTTATTTATATAGCTCTCTCTATCTCCTAGGAACCTTCTAGAGAGTCTTCTCTTATTTATTACATCCAACTACCATAGTGGACCCTTATTAATATAATGGACCTAGTGCACCTTACATTGAATGACCACATTCTCATATATTAAATGACTTCCACTAATAATACATAACCACATTCCCATTGGGTACCTCTCTAGGTACCCCATATTACCTCCCTAGGTATACTACATTCCATCCCCTTTCACATGTTTCGTCCTCGAAACATGAGAAGAAACCATACAATATGATTGGCTAAGAAATGTATCCAACTGGTACCAAGTACAACCATCCATCCATCCCAATGGAAGATGAACATGATGTCCAATTGTTTCCTTGCCACCTTGATTTTTATCTGCATCATGTCGGGGTTGCCATGGGATTGTTTCTGTAGCCTGAGCTCTTCTCGTAGTATCGGTAGTCCTCCATGCACCTCTTGATCGGTTTCATGTTTAGTGCTTTGTTGGTGCATAAATGTATTGATGCACATGCCTTTGCCTCGATGACTATTGTGTCTCTATATGATGTGGATGGAGATATACAAAAACTGTAGGGAATTGTTCTTTTTTCTTCAAATATGCAACACTCTGTGCCTTTAAGTCAACGACCTCCTTAGCTTCCTGATTATTTCCTTCATGTAGTTTTTCTTCGTCTCCTTCTGTAAACTTTGGCTCTGATTCAACTTATGACTCTGTTATCACCCCATAAATTATGGGAATCAACTGGTGACTGAGATATTATCTGTTTCTAGTAATTTTTGTTGATAAATGATTTTTCATCCTGCAAATAATTTGAAAAGAAAAGAAAAGAAAAAGAAAAAAGAAAAAGAAAAAGAAAAACGAAAAGAAAAAGAAAAGAAAAGAGGGCATAAAAGAATTGAAATAAAATCCCCATGCAATAATAGTAACTTGGCCATACCTTTCAATCATGGCCAAGTTCTCTTTAAATTTAATGTTGATAGGTTAGTGAATAAATCTGACCAGACTGTCTAATCCTGGTCAGATAGCCCTTAGGTTAGGTTAGTGAATAAAGTTGACCAGATTGTCTAATCCTGGTCAGATAGCCCTTAGGTGGAGTAATTTCTTAACCCAACAGTTTAATCTGGGTTAATTGTCCTAGGAAGATAGGTTAGCATGTAGGTTAGTTGCTTCATTTGTTTCACCCCAATGAAACCAGCTAGATGAAAATGTTACACCATGTCTCAAATGCCTAAGAATAGTTGGGTCGAAGTCCCTTGGTGGTGTCTATGTGAAAAGTTTGGGAAAAACCCGTAAGAGGCAATTATCCTAAGTTTTCCCAGCACATATTTATCCGCTCCTGATTTATGCTCCATACACTTTTCAACGGTCCAGATTGTGGCACCCAGATCTACGGCGCACAGAGCATTCCGGACCCCCCCGACCGTTCTTCTTTTAACCCGGGGGGGGTCCAGAATCGGTAATAATAATTGCACACATCTGGACGGCCCAGAGACGAGCGCTGAAATCAAAGGCTCAGATTTGATTCCAGACCCCCCCCCCCGTTCGTTCTGCCTTTAATGGAGGGGGGGGGTCTGGAATGAGAGATAAAAGGCGCTCTAAGATCTGCGGCCAGGAAACGGGCACGCAGATCAACGGTTTAAGATGGTTTTCAGACCCCCCCTGATGTTCTACTTTTAACCAAAGGGGGGGGGTCCGAAATTGTTATTCTCCTCTGGCGGGCCCCTAGTCATACATGGCGTCAGCCTATTGGTCCTGAAGTCCCCTCCCCCATATGCTATCTGACAGCCCCCGTCACTCATGGACGTCATCTCCCACTTGTTCCACTTGCTCCCGAGTTGTGTCCCATCCCATAACTGCTGTCAGTCCCTACTGTCAGCCCGTTACCTTTTCACTCATGATCATCCCCTTATTGCAACTTTTAAATCCAATCTCTGGAAGCCACGCCACTCATCCGTATGTTTTGGCCACCGTCACCTGCCATCTCACCCCCAAGTGGTCCATTGTCCATTTATTACTGGATAACATACCCGTTATCCTGCTGACCTGTCTCCCACGCCCGACCGACCCAAGTTTTAAATAAAACTACCGTTATTCCCCCTTCATTCACTATTCATCCATCGCACCAGATTACCTCCTAATCCTCCATTGCTTTCCCGTCGCCTGCACCCACAGTTAGTCGACCCCACTAACTCCGTTTTATTTTCAAGTACATTGTAGAGATGGCGCCAAAGCCAAGGCAAGCAGAAGGAGAGGAGAATCCTTTTCTCCCGCCTCCTGTCGACCTGGAAAAAATCCCATTGGTCGACAAAGACAGATTGATCGCTGATACCAAGTGTGATTTCAATTTTTCAGACCTCCAGTCATGGCTCCAGGAGGTTTTCCTGGACCATAGCGATGAAATTGGACTCTAGGAGTCCAATTTTCCCCTGTACCTTTTTCCCCAAATCCACCACTTCCCCGAATTCGCCCTCAAATGCCAAGCCCATTATATTCCCGACCAGAGGGTTGTCGTCTCCTCATCCAAGGACGTCCTGTTCTTCATCACTCTCGAAGACATCGACCAAATGATGCAAATTCCCCATGCTGATTCTGTTTCTCCTTTCAACCTAGAGATCCTTACAGAGTTGTTTCAGAAGATGACCTTTCCCTAGAGAGCTCAAATATTTGAGCTTTTCCTTCCCACCTCTGCTCAATTCCCTTCCACCAATCCACCTTACTCGTCATCCATGTTCTCCACCAAGAAACCAGGTCATTTCCTCCCTTTGTGCTATGTTAGGGTACTATTCCGACCAGTGGGTAGATGAGCCCATTCTACGTTTTCTATCCATTTTCTCGACTGATGAAAAACCCACCACACAGTTTGACTTCAATACCTTCTTGGCCAACAATATTCACGAACAGTTCATGAATTTTGGCACGAAAGGCATGTTCAGATATTCGTCTATATTAGCCTAAATGTTTATTTTCTATCAAGCAGATAAATTCAGTTTTTCTATGCAGAAAATGGATGCAGATGGAAGGCCTCAGCCAGTCACAGCATGGACATCTTTGTTGAAGCACAATTCCACAGAGTATAGCTTCAAGGCATTTATTGATCTTTTTTACCACCCTGTGGTAAGCACGTTGAGTGGCAGGCCCGAGCCACGAATAAACGACGAGGTCCAGAGAATTCTACATCTCTCGGACAACGCAAAGACAGGGGACTGGTACCTGTATCAAAACCACACTGAGATCCGAGTTTTCAGGTGTGAATTGGCACCCTACAAACTACCAAAGTATGTGCCAGTAAGAATCTTTGCGTTAGAGTATATAAGGAAGATCATGAATCCAGATGACATTCATTTCGTTTCCCTGAAGAAGAAGCAGCAATTGAGAATCAAGGGGAAGATTGGCTCTTTCATCTGCAATTGTCGAGGCACCGGGGAAGAAGCTAACAAAATGTTAAAAGAAATGAAATTCTTTATGAGTTTCCCATGGTACTATGATCCATGCGGGATCATTTCAGAAATGTGGGTGAAAAATAAAAACATCATGTATGTTCATGAGTCCAAGCCCGAGATCAAAAAATTTGCCAATCAGACAGTGTGGGTGCCTGACACATTGATCGAAGTGGAACAGCAGGTTCCCCCGGCCACTGTGCCACCAACTTCCACACCACAAGTACCTAAGGAAAAAAGGCCTCGACAAGAATCATCTCCGCCTGTCATGGAGGTGTCGTCTGAAGAGTTCCAGTTACATACTAAGAGGCCCAAGACAGCCACAGTTCCCAGCCCTAGTGGTGAGAAAGAGGCCCCGCCTACCACAGTGACTAAGTCTATCATTCTACCCTTCGGGTTGAGTTTGTATAAAGAAATCACTCCAGTTGTGCCGAAGAAGTCTACAGACTCCCCATTGGACACTCAGCAAGGCAAGACGGGGCCTAAGTTGAGCATTTTCAAGAAGTACGAGCTGATCAAGAAAAGGAACCAGACCCTCACCAGCAGTACTTACGCCCAGTTTCGAAAACATTCATCCACTGCGCAGCATAGGATGTTATCTTCATTCGACACAGAAAGAGGCAGGATGCACATGGCCTTCCTACAGGCACAAGTACCAGATCCCAAGGTAATCACAAACTACAAGAGAGCCACCTTCGAGTTCCAGACGAAGGACGTGCACCCAACAGATCAGATGGATCTGCACAAGCAGACAGGGGAGATGGTATTCCACACATTGGCGCACGCTTCTGCATCTGCAGCCAAATTGCAGGTGTCACTCAACAACGCACAGACACAACTCAAGCTGGAGAAGATTTCATCCTTCACAAAAGATAACAGAATTAAAACTTTGGAGGAGTTGGTCCTCAAGATTGGCTATGATCCCTCGAACGTCAAAGCTGCAGAAGAGATGATAAAGAAAAAGAATGCAGATATCGCCTCCTTAAGGAAACAGCTGTAGCTTCCTCCTACAGAAGACTCATAGGCGAAGGAGATAGCATAAAAAGAAGATGAGAAGGATGAAATGCTTAAGCTTCTCATGGAGCAGAATGCTCAGCTCAAAGAAATGGAAGCTGAGATGGAGAGATTACTGAAAGAGAAAGAGCAGCTGAAGCAAATGGAAGGCATTCCATTGAGTTCTATCCCAATTGCAGGGTTGAGCACCACAGCAGCAGTAACAACAATTCCATCTGTAACACCAGTGACACCACAAGGGGGAACAACCGACCTCGCCAAATCCATGGAAAAGATGAACCTGCAAGAGATAGAAATCAACAGGCTGAAGAAGGAAGTTGAGAACCTACAGGAACTCAAAACTTCTTTCCAAACCAGTCTATCCAAAGAAAAGCAGGTAACTGAGCAGCTCAAGAAGGAGTTACAGCAGCTCCAAAAGAAAACAATGGTAGGGAAGACTTTGGCTGAGGTCAAAGAGAATGTATGGACAGATATCACAAAGTCCATAAATGAGATCTGGCCCATGATCCAAATCATGTTTGAAAAGAACGAGTTGGTCCAGAGAAGTAAACAGGCTATTGAGAAGATCAGAGTGGAATTGGGAGATAGACAAACTCAGGCAAATGATATAATCAAATTCCTCAATTCCAAGACCAGAGAAGAGCTAGAAGAGCTGAAGATAGAAGACAAAACAGAGACCATCCTTGACGTCAAGAGAGTTTTGACCAAGAGAGGATTAATGCTTCAATTGGAAGAAAATGTTCAGATCATGGACCAGGGGGTACAGAAGTTTTTTAATAAGATTGAGGCTCTCCAAAAGAAAGGCCTACCTGGTCTGAAAGTCATTAATGATAAACTGATGACACTTCCAGATTACAAGAAGAGATTGGCTGAAGTGTCTAAGGACAGCTCCAAGTTTGCTGGCATACAAGGGAGCATCACTGGCAAAGCATTCCTATATGCTCTTCAGTTGGACATTAGCATCCAACACGAGGTTCGATACATATTCCTCACTAAGCCCACATTCGCCAAATATACAGAAATGGACGAAGTGTATCGGAGACTGCTTAAAGTCACGGTGCCTAGTCACATCAGATGGGAGGAACTCTGTGATATGCTCGATTAGCAGATGAGTTGTCCATGTCTAGTCACTTGTCCAGTCAGATGAGGTCATGCAAAGGCTTCATCAATGGTCTACCCAGGATTTCCACGTGCAATTGAGCCAAGTCATCAAGCAGTTTTGATTAGTTAAATTAGTTAGACTAAAAATAGAATGAGCACGTCCTGATCAGTTATGACAGGAACGTTTGTAATTTGAATTATAAATACTTCACCTTTCGAAGTATTGAGGGTTGTTGATTCTCA